>JASAMX010019354.1:0-13138 GCA_030248175.1 Microlaimidae sp. YZB2_3 | reverse complement strand
ACCAAAATCGAAAAGTCCCATTTAAATGGGACCAGGTCCCATTTAAATGGGACCGTTTTTTACAAGCAGTTTGTTCTAAGTGTCTCATTTTTCCTTTATTATACATTTTTGATAAAACTGCCGCATATGGGAGAGAAAATGATTGCAATGAATTTTTTTAAATTTTTTTCTCGCGCCGCAAAACCACCTCGCGTAAAATAAAAAATTTAGTCAATGCGTGCATTTTATTTTTTATTAAATTATTCTTATGGGAGAAAATTTTTATCCACATTTTCAGTTAGATAAATTCTTATTCTTTAAACAAGATAAAAAATTAACCCCAATTTTAAACTGGATAAAATTGATTTTTCACTCGCATCTTTAAGCACGTAAAAAAAGTTATCCCAGGATAGCTTTTAACCGCGCGTCAGAATGCGACCCCAGGGGCCTATTTTATAAAGATCTTTGTAATTGTAAATTAATAAACGCATTAAATTTCTGCTTATTCTATTAATTTAAAAATGCGTACATAACTGTGGAATTTACAGAATTTATAAATATGTAATTTTTTATATTCTAAACGAAATTTCATTAATATAGTTTTTTTAATTAAAAATACAAAAGAAAAATATGCATTTATTAATTTACAAGCTGTAAATTAATTGCAAGCAATTTTAATGAAATAGGCACCAGGTTGACAAGACTGTGACCTAAAATTTAACTAGCCATAAAAAATGCTTGAAAAATGGAACAGGAAATAAGGGTAATTTCCCACTGCCATATTTAGACAGGAAACAAGGAGACGAGGTAGACGCATGTAAACTGTAATAAATTATAGACACCTCGCACTGGGACTCGGTTTATACATGAAGAATGCAATATACATAAGCGTCACCATAATGGATAAATTAATGCAAATCTCCCCATTATCTTTTGTAGTATGCATATCAACGGATCGAAAGCGCGCAAAATTTCGATCAGTTGATCTGCATACTATGAAAGATAAGTAGGAGATACGGTAATTATCCATTATGGTGACGCTTATGTATATTGCATATTTCATGTATAAACCGCGTTTCAGTGCGAGGTGTCTATAGCATTTTGCAAATGCAGTTGCTCATTAAATAAAAAATGTAGCCCAGACGTTAAAAAACTTTTATTCAATTACACAACGTAAAAATTGCTTGGCGTTCGTGTGTAAAACTTTTAAGAAACTGCTATATAATATTAATAAAATAGATTAACCAAGAATAAGATGATTAAATTTCAATTATACAGTCTCTAATTATGATGATTATTTAACATGACCGCAGGATTTTTAGCCCTGCGGCCGCCGCACGCCGTACAGTTAATATTTTTAAGCAATTATTGAAAAGCACAAAAAGGCGCTTAATTGTTTTTCAGTTCTTGACGTTAGATGGTGCGACTGGACGGGTTGCTAAAAGAAATAAGCCAATCGCGGAAAGCTAACGCCGACGTCTACGACTGTTTTTGTTATTTTTAAAAATATTTTTTATCAATAAATTAATAATAAAGAACTAAATGAAAAAAAAAAACGTTTTTTTTTCCTACAGGTCCATTTTATTTCGATTAATTAATTACACTTTCAAAAAACGAAGACTTATTTTAATATTTGAGCGTAATAATAATAAGTAGAAGAAGACTCTGAATCCAAGAATTTATTCTGGTTCTCCAATTATGTTTGGCGCTGGGCTAAATTTTTCGCGCCAGCCAACTAAATTTAAACAATACAAATATTTCCCAATATTTTTCTAGCAAGCCAATGTTTATCTGTAACTCGAACTTTAATACAAAAATGTATATGTAATCTATGCAAGGTGTCATCTGTTTATTTTTGCGATCTTTGTAAACTGGCTTGTACCTAATACGCACTGCCTTAAGAATGCCGCGCGGCGCGTTACTAGACATTTATTGACTATTCATATGGGGGTAAGCCTTTATGTTTAGTGCTCAGGCCTATTTTGGCCCATTAGCAAACCCCACAGCTAGGTGAGCTATTGTTTTTCAAATCTTCTTTAAAAAGTTTCCAAATCAAATTTGTTTAGCTGTTCTATTCTGAATGTCAATTGCATCAGAATGTCACTGCCAAAATTTTTTGCCTTTCTGTTGCACATACTTGGCATTTTTTTATGAGCTAATGAGTCTTCTTCTTCCATCTAAAGAGCACACATACCCGTTTTTTTGCATTTTTAATATCAAGTTTCTGTTTAGACTACAGTGTCCAGTGATTACATGTATTATTAGTCTAGAGTTGTGTCCCGTGTCAAATGCAGTAGTACATTTGTGCTATTTTGCAAAAGTGCATTTTTTCCCACACAGCTCCTGGCTTGTCGGTATGCCTTTCCATGGTTTGTCAATAGCTTTTGATGTTGCGTAGGACCCCATGCATAAAGTGCAGCCTTCACTTCCTGGTCAGGAATTCCTAATACTGGCTCTGGTCTACACGTATCCCATTCCACTTTCATTCCTAGCTAGTTGGTCTAGTGCTTCATTGACATCTAGACCATGGTGGCCAGGAGTCCATACTAACTTAACTTCATTGTGTTCAGCTAAAATTTTCAAAGCATTCTGACACTCCAAAAATTAAAGTAACATAGTTAATGGTGCATTTTTTTCTGTGGCTGCCTGATTATCAGAGCAGATGCATATTTTACTGTTATGTATTCTGGTCAGTATATCACTGCTAGGGCATGCCAAGTATTGCCATATGTTTCTGCTTAAAACTGTGTGGGGGATGTAGTTTTTCCAGAGCTATTAATTGATCCCCGGTCCGCTGGAAATGATAGTGAACACCATTTCTAATTTTGCTCAAACATTTTGCCACTCATTTTGATAGAAGACATATTCTAGTAATAGGTTCTCTTTATTTTCATTCCACTCCATTTTTGTGGGAATTAGAGTTTGGAATTTTTTCCAAAATCTAAAAATTTTCATGCAGTAGTCAATTTTGGCCTGCATAAAACGGTATATGGTGTCCAGTGCAATAGTTGTTATTCTGGTATGTTCATAGACTATGAGGGTATATGCTTCTTATGCTTTTTTCATTTCTTTTGATTTTTAACAAACCCGGCGAAACGCAGCTATTGCTACTATCTCGTTTTACAAACAAATGAATAAAGTAGGTAAGTGTGAGGAAGATTTTCTGATACCTACAATAGGTGTCGTCTCACTGCATGACTTCCAGAATGATTAAGAATGTGAATCTTTGCACTTGACTAAGCATGTCTTTACCTTCTTTTAGTTCTATTGAAAACTACTGTACAGTAGCACAATAGCTTTCCATTGGTCTTATTATAGCAGCAATCCTTCAACTGGCTATTTTGGTGGAAAGTCTTCATGTTTTCCAACAGTTTTTTGCACTACCATAAGGCTGCTGTTGCTTTCTTTTGTTTTGTATAGTATTAGCTTTCATACTCAATTTGCTGTCCAAAATTACCTTAAGTATATTTTACTTCTTTTAAATAATTTTCAGTTGTGTCCCATATACAGGTAAGGTAGTTTTATCACTGGGAATTTTATATTGACGTGTGAGGGAAACCTAACCCTGTCTTTACAGGGTCAAACTATTAGTCCTTTTTTAGTGCACCATTTTGTGAGATGGTTAAGTGCTGATTCTTTTAAAAATTTAATTTGTTTGTGGCTTTGAGGGGGGGGGGGGGGGGGGGGGGTGGCGGGGGGGGGGGGGGCGCGCGCGGGCGGGGGCGCGGGCGCGTGTGGGGGGGTGTGGTGGGGGGGGTTGGGGGTTTGTGAGGTGTTGGGGGCGTGGTGTCGTGGGGGTTTTGCTTTTTCTCTTGTTTTTTTTTATTTTTTTTTTTAGTCGGGTTTTTTTAAATATTATGTTATCTGGATAAAAGTCCAGTTTTTTTTAAATGCACGACTTACTTACACGACTTACCAAATTTTGAATCAAAAATTTTGGGACTTTTTGTTGATTTTGTCAAACACTTAAACATACAGACGAATGGGAAAAGTTTATTTCCTCTGAAAAACGAAACAAAACATCTAATACGTAATGTTTTGTAAATTTTTAAATGACCTACTTTTGTTTTTAGCACCTAAAAAAATTTTTTGTTGCCACGAACAAAAGTTGTGCGCCAAGACCTTGTGGTGAAAGTTTTAGATTTATAACATTTTGGGCGTGCGTATACCATAACATCTTGTAAAACATCTATAAAATTTTGCGTGGATAACATCTTCAGCAAAAAACTTTCAAAAACTATAGGCTAAACGGGGTTATTTAGAAATAAGCTTGTTGTTTGTTATTTTGTCTGCAATTCTTACATTTTACTGCGTTTTTGAGGAAAACACGTAGCTTTTTATTAACGATAAAAAATATGGACTAATAAATAAAAAAATCAAGAACGCGGCAACACATGAACACCCACACACACACGCGCGCGCGCACCCACGCGTGCGCATCCACCCAGCACAAACGCACTCACGCGTGCGCACCCACCCACGCACAAAAGCACTCACGCATGACAGTCTCATGGACGCACGTGCGCTGAACAAAACTTAAACCAAGCAGTTGATATAGGGAGCGGAAAAACAGGACACGAGGGTACTGGACACGCAGATTCTGGACTACACACGAAAGTGCTGGGCTTAAGAAATTGTGTTCACCTCAAAGCCACAACAAAATTAAGGACTTAACTGCAAAAAGGACTTAACCAAGTAGAAAAATGGTGCACTGAGAAAGGACTAATAGTTAATCCTGTAAAGACAGGGTTAGTTTTATTCACACGTCAATATAAAATTCCAGTGATAAAACTACCTTACCTGTATATGGGACACAACTGAAATTGTTAAAAGAAGTAAAATATCTTGGGGTAATTTTGGACAGCAAACTGAGTATGAAAGCTAATACTATACAAAACAAAAGAAAGCAACAGCAGCTTTATGGTAGTGCAAAAAACTGTTGGAAAACATGAAGACTTTCCACCAAAATAGCCAGTTGGATACATCCTGCTATAATAAGACCAATGGAAAGCTATTGTGCTACTGTACGGTGGTTTTAAATAGAACTAAAAGAAGGTAAAGACATGCTTAGTCAATTTCAAAGACTAGCATTCTTAATCATTTCTGGAATCATGAGAACGACACTTATTGTAGGTATGAAAATCTTCCTAGGACTTGTACTTATTCATTTGTTTGTAAAACAATAAGCAATAGCTGCGTTTCACAGGCTTGTTAAAAATAGAGGAATAAAAGCATAGAGGTATACCCTATGGTCTATGAACATACCAGAATAACAACTATTGCACTGGACACCATATACGTTTTATGCAGGCCAGAAGTGACTACTGCATGAAAATTTTTAGATTTTGGAAAAAATTCCAAACTCTAATTCCCACAAGAATGGAGTGGAATGAAAATAAAGAGAACCTATTACTAGAATATGCTCTAGTCTTCTATACTAATGAGTCGCGAATGTTTAAGCAAACTAGAGATGGTGTTCACTATCATTTCCAGCGGGATATGAATCAATTAATAACTCTGGAAAACATGCCACACAGTTTTAAGCAGAAACATATGGAATCTTGGCATGCCCTAGCAGTGATATACTGACCAGAATACATAACAGTAAAATATGCATCTGCTCTGATAATCAGGCAGCCAAAGCACTAAATGCACCATTAATTACGTTACGAGTATTTTTGGAGTGTCAGAATGCTTTGGAAATTTTAGCTGAACACAATAAAGTTAAGTTTGTATGGACTCCTGGCCACAGTGGTCTAGATGTCAATGAAGCAGTAGACCAACTAGCTAGGAATGAAAGTGGAATGAATTATATTGGACCAGAGCCAGTATTAGGAATTCCTGACCAGGTAGTGAAGGCTGCACTTTATGCATGGGTACCAAGCAACATCAAAAGCTCTGACAAACCATGGAAACATGCCGACAAGCCAGGAGATATGTGGGAAAACCACTTTTCAAATAGCACAAATGTACTTCTGCATTTGCCACGGATACAACTCTAGACTAATAATACGTGTAATCACTGGACACTGTAGTCTAAACAGAAACTTGATATTAAAAATAAAAAAAAACAGTCTGTGTGCTCTTTAGATGGAAGAAGAAGAGTCATTAGCTCATAAAAAAATGCAAGCATTGTGCAACAGAAGGCAAAAAATTTTTGGCAGTGACATTCTAGATGCGATTGACATTCAGAATAGAACAGCTAAACAAATTTGGATTTGGAAACTTTTAAAGAAGATTTGAAAAACAATAGCTCACCTATTAACTGTGGGGTTTGTAATGGGCCAAAATATGGCCTGAGCACTAAACATACAGGCTTTACCCTTCATAAATAGTCAATAAATGTCTAGTAACGCGCCGCGCGGCATTCTTTAAGCCATATTTGTGCCTGCATTTTGAAGCCCTGTTTTGCCACTACTCCTCTTACAACCCTTTCCAGGGAGCAAAACATATATGACGTGATCACAAATATTAAAAGACATTTTGAGGGTCTTTAAAATTTTGACGTTATTTTTTACTGTATACATATAGTTTGGTGCTTTTAGTAAAAATTTTAAACTGAAAAAAATTAATAAACAAACATCATTCCTACTTTTATTTTCTGAAAACTAACCCTCAAGTGCTGCTTTTGGGAATTGAATTACAGTAAAACATTTTTGAACAATTATGAAATTTTTTATATGATAAAATTTATTAAAAATTATTTTTAAACACTGTTGTTGATATAATAAGATTAGTTTTGCTTGATCGATGTTATTTAACACAACTAAAAAAAGACTACATTAAGAAAATAAATTGTGCCGATATTTTTTTTTCAACATAATTGAAATACATTATGATGTAAGAAGTGCCGTTAGTTTTCTCTAAATTCAATTAGTTTTAAAGTAAATAAAAAATGAGTAAAAAGTACTAATTTTAAAAAATTATGTATGTTTATGTACATGTACATGTGTTTATGTACATTTTATGTACACTACGTGTTCAGGGAAGCACAAAAACACATGATTTTTATGTTTTTTTGTTTTATTATTTTGTTTATCTGCAACTTTAGGTATGCTCAGCTAACTAACCTAACATTTTTTGTTTGCTGAACAATGAATAAGCGGTAAACAGGTTTTACAACCTTACATGCCCAGGGAGGACCTCCTTGTAAAACTCGTTTTAGAAAAGGTGCATTTTGGCAGAAAATTTTACAAAATTTTGTTCTATAGTCTATTTGTGACAATAAAACACTGTTTGTAGACTAATCAGTAACAACAATAAAAATTATAAGCAGAAGTTATAACAATTACAATAATAATAATAAACAAGTTATTAATAACAAGTTTACTCTTTGTGATGCACTATGTTTTTATTCATATAACGTTGTTTATGTACGGGAATACTAACTATTTACCTAACGTTATTATTGAACGCGCCCTCTATTATACTTTGTGTATAGACGGGTTTTAGGGGCCTCGGTTTTTAAGGGTCTTGGTTTTTCCTTTCGCACAATCGTTTGAAGAGTTACTACCGGTTATGGGAACGGGGCTCAAAAAACAAAGGCCCCTAAAAACCGAGGCCCCTAAAAACCCAGAGCCACTTTTCTATTGGGTTTTTTTATAACGTAAATGAACTATTAGTGAGGTACTTGTGTAATGGATGAAAGGGGACAAGCCGGTATTGTAGTCCTATCGCTCGCTACACATGGTACTTCTCTTCCTTGTCTAGTAAAAACAGGGGTTTTTCCCGATATTAGATAGCTCAGTTAGAAAAATAAGAAAAGAGCACGTATTTTGTGGTAATTAATTAACCTATGTGTGTGGGGGATTATACGACACAACCTCTTGACCTTGGGGTCAAGTCGGGATATGGTGGAGAGGGGTTGCAGCAAGGGAAGGTTACTGGAGAGTTTCCTCCAGCACTCAAAAAGTCTGAATCAAATGCCAAAACGCAAACTAAACAACTGATAGAAGTGGTCTGCTGCAAAGATTAATTAACTCTGGCGAGTAATGAGTTGATCTGAAACATTAATTTTATGAGTGTAAAAAGATAAGGTTTATTTTTTAAAAGCCAATAAGGTTAATGGCTTGTACAAAAATATTACGTTGGGATTACATAATGGTGACTAATAGAGAGGTGGAAGACAAGGTTTTGGATACACTCACGGTGAAACGAGACTGTGTTGGGCACGCAGAAGAAGAAGATGAGATAAAGTTTTCAGCTCTGTCAAAAAGTTCTTCCAGAAATTTCTTCTTGGCTGATTTCTGGGGATATAAAGTTAAAACAACAAGCTGGTTACCTAAAAAAGGTTGGAGTGAAACCTTACCGTGTTGGGTGCAAAGAAAAGTGAGGGCTGAAGGTGATCAGCCCCCACAAAATTTTAGGTGGTAAAAGTTCTCCGCGCCCGGAACGTCTGTATTGAAGAAGGGCAGTTTGGGCTGGATCCTACGCTCCTATGTTGGCAGTTTGAAACCTCACCGTGTTGGGTGCTACAAGTTAGATAAGGCTAAGTGCTCCAACCTTTGCAAAAAGTGTCCTGATTGTTGGGAAAAGTTCCAATGAGAACGTCAGTATCAAGACTGTTGTTCGGACAGGAAAACTTTACGGTTTAATGACTTTTATGTGGAACATTCTGTGTTGGGTATGATGCGGAGGGATATTAAGACTGAAGGGATTCAGTCTTTACAAAAAATAGGAACAAAATGGGAACATTGGATTTTTGTTTTTCTGTTGTTGACAAAGATGCTAATGGTTGGAGATTAATCCACGCTATGGAACATCAATATATCCAGTACGATAAAGGAAGTTAAGGTGAGAATTAAGGAATTCTCCAGTGAATTCCTCTTCAAAAATGAAAGTTACCAATTAAAAAGCAACTATGTTAAAGAAGGCTTCGGGTGCTCGGCAGTTAGCTGGAAAGCTTTTAAGCTAATTTTGGAACATTAAAAATATGGGTACAAGATTGAGATTTATGTCAAAGACTGTTCGCTTTCAGTCTTGTTTAAAAATGCTGCAGAAATGAGTAAAAACTTGGATTTTTATGGATTCCAAACAATCAAAGGCGTAAACACGAGAGTTCATATATTACTGAGGTGAAACCCAGCTGTAACGAGTTTAAAATTTAGAGATGAATAGTGGACTTAGCTTCGCAGTTAGGCCCCACAAAAAGTTACACCAAGGTCTCAACTTTAAATGAAAAAGCGAAAACGGAACACTTAAAGGATAGTCCGTATATTCAACTACGAGATTATTCCTTCAATGGAACATTAAAAATACTAGTGTAATTTTTACTATTTCTTTATGAAAATTAGAGGTATTGGGTTAGGAAAGGAACACCGTATTTGTTTGTGTTGTATAAGATATTTTTGTGCTACAGTAGTGGTGGTTGTGACCATGTTAAAATCAAGCGTTTATGTTATTTAAAAACGACTTTGCGTAATGAGATGCGCAGCCGCTGAGTGGTTTGTTTACAACCAATTACAAAAATAGAATTTATTATGATTTTTACACTATGATAACAGACCGCGTTGCGGCGAGCATGTTAGTAAAATTTTGCATTAAGCACCAGTAATATTGACTGAAAATTTTAAGGCTTTAGCCTGAAAGACAAGTTTTTACATGGGTTAGTTTTACCCAAAGAAACAAATAAAAGAAAACAAACAAAAAAACGGTAGATATACACGATAAATTACTGATTAGGTTTTTATTGTGACTAGTGATAGAGGGCTTAAGTTTTAGCAGATGTGAAAAAGGAGATTAAAAGAAATTCGCAGTTTTTAGAAACGATCTTGAAATTAACAGGGTTGAATTTTTACTAAGAAAGGGCTTTGATGACCACTTCCAGAAGGGTTTGCTAAACCTCCTAACTCAGAGTTTTTAGTTACTTATTTAATTTAATTTACGTGCAATTTTCTAAATAAAAGATACCTTTACCAACTGGTTACCTCGATAACATTCCGCCATATAGTTAGATCGGGACCGCCAGAAAATTTGTCCTAACTCACAAAAAACAACTCAGTCAGCCACTGAGTTATTTTTTCTCAAAAACACTTCCTACCTAAGTTGGCCGAGACCAACTGCAGATTGCCGGCATCTCAAGTTCGATCATTATAAACATATAGGTTAAAGTATAAATAAATACCTACGCTGCTCTCTAAAAGGTGTTAATGATTTGGACTTTAATTTATTAGTCAAAAACTATTAACTCCTGAAACAAAAAAGCCCCACAAATAAAGTTTAATTAAAAACTATTAAGTAAAAATCATTAACTGGTGAATTTATTCTTTTTTCAAATCATTAACTAATCCGCGTCACGCGTACATGATTTAATTCTTGCTTTTTAAACCATTAAGTAGTTTATTAATTGTAAACAAATAGTGTTGTGTATGCATGTTTATTTGTATGCGGAAAAACATTTGAAAACGTATTTTTATTTGAACAATGATGAAAACTTTGAAAAAATTCAGTTTTTTACGCTTTGTATTAAATAACACAACAATATATTTTATAATAAAACAAAAATAAAAGCTATAGAATAAAATCCCAATAATAATATCGCCATTAATACAACAAAACGAGTCAAATAAGCCAACTGCGACTCGTTTAAGGTAAATTAAATATTTTAAAATATCAAACCAATACTTTTTCAAAACAAGAATGGTGTGAACCAATCCCTTTATAAATATGATGTTATTAAAAATCATTTTAAAGCTAATATTACAAATTCATATCATACTTTTATACTTAAGTTTGGGCTTAATTATACCTTAATTTCGGCCACAAGCTGTAATTTTTGTCATGCGCAAAGTTACAAAATAAATTGAGTATAGGCACCTTACATTAAGGCTGGCCTTATAAGTTAAGGCTGGCCGATTTTAAGTCAGTTGTGCTACCTATTATTTTTGTAGAAACTATAACTTTTTGAGCAAAATATAACTAAAAACAAATTGATTCCTACAAGCTTAAACTGATCTTACTTTTATAAATAAAAAAACTTAGAGAGATGCAGCTCTTTATAGTTACCATGGTACGCATCCCATGTTGGCGCCTGTTTCCGTTACACAGTTTAAGCCCTACAATAAGTCCAATTATATCATAAAAAGCTTCAACGCCAGTTCATTACATTAAGTGGAAAGCCCAGAATGTTGAGAATAATACAGATAAGCCTTTGGCAATACAATTCCGTTTAACAGTAAAAATTTTCCAGTCTATAAAAATGAATAGCTGAGATATCATCTGGCCATATCCACTGTTTTCTTTAGTGTTGTTTTCAAGCTCAAAAAACAAAAGAAATGCTGCCGTTTTTCACTTTTCTTACTTTCTTCCAATATCTGATGTATTGTTTCGTTTCCTACCTAAAATGAAAGAATATATAAATTTTTGTATAAATCGTGTATAAATTTTTTTTTTAAAAATACTAGCAAAATTTTTAGAAAAAATTTTGTCTAGTATATTTATTTAGAAAAAAACCAACCGCAATGTTTTTCTTTATAAAACCCAAAAATAAAAAAAGTTTTATACAATGGGTATTAAAATTTAAATTGCAAATTATGCACTCAAAGAAAGCGGCTATTTTCTACTTTAATTTGAAACCTTGACCGTTAAGATAGGTGCGATATTTGTCGAGATATTGCTATTTCCCGTATAAAAAACCCTCGATTTTTTGCTAAAAAAACCCAGGCTACAGCACTGATTTGACCAACCTTCTTGTCGTCACTTTGTATTTTTAGCAAAAAAGTTGCGGGTTTTTTGTACGGGAAGCGCAATATCTCGACAAATGCTGTACCAATCTTAACGATGAAGGTATCAAATTAAAGTAGAAAGTGACTGCTTTTTTTGAGTGCATATTTTGTAATATAAATTTCAATACCCTTTGAGCAATTTTTCAAGTACAGAATTGTCAAAAAACGCCATTTTTGAAAGGTAATATCTCCTGCTTAACCATGGGAGATATTTTTTTGAAAAAATTGTCAGGGGCTATTGGGGTCAGGGGTAAGGTTTTCACAAAAAAAATATCCAAAATTGAAGACCAAAGGTTTGACTCGGTGAGGAAATTTTAAGGACCTTTAACCGCAGGAAATTTTTTTAGTAAAAATTTGGTGAAGATTTAAATAAAATTAATGTTTTTTGGCCGAGAGCCATATATTTTTTTCCAAAATATTTTGAATTAAGTAACAAAATAATTATATAAGCAAGAAAACTTTAAATTGTCTTTCTGAGTATCACTGAATTACACTTATTGACACATTTTGTCGGATTTTAAAGCAAACAAACATATTTGAAAAAATTTCTTTAGTAAAAAATTTGCACCTATGGATTTTGTTTGTTCAACAGGATTTCACACTCAATGCATTTTGATTTTGTAACAGAATTTGCAAAGAAATTTTTTCTATCCAAGGAAATTTATTGTGACTATGCATTTTTCTGAAAGATTTTTGCCACCTGTTGTTTCAACAGATAAAAGATAGCTTGCTGCGAAGTGACGATAGCACATATTAGAATTAACCCTTTGGGATTTTTTTCGTCCGAAAAGTGCTGCAAATCTGCTAAAGAAATTCCGCGCCAACGCTGGTCAGTGTTAAAAATTACGCGGACCTGAAGCGAAACGCGGAATTTAATACTGAGCAGCACTGGCGTGAAATCCCTTCTGCGGATTTGCAGCGAAAATAAATTTAAAGGGTTATATTAATGACGACAGATAACATAAATAATTTTATTTATTTATTTATTTTCGCAAAAAGCAAAAATACGTGAGGCACAACTTACATAAGGTGCTATTAGTATGTATTTTTTGGTTAAACCCTAAGCATTTCATTAAAAATATATCGATACCCCTCTTAATTATACTAAATTTAAAAATTAAAAAGATATTAGAATAATATATTTTTATATCACACCTGCTTAAACAGGGTTAGCTCATCTAAAGCTGTTAGAGTCAAAATCTGTCAGATTTTTTTTCCATTTTAAATCAGTGTGACCTTCCGAGTTCCACCAAACAAAGCAACGCCAGCATCAGTTTTTGAGGTAAAAAGTAAAACAATAACACTTTCAGCAAATTTTTAAAAAATAGTTGATGAAAAAGGTAATCCACTAAATGGTCAAGTTTCTATTTAGTCATTTTTAACCGCTGAAACCAATTTTATAAAACTTTTAGCCGTGTTTTCTCACAGCTTTTCAA
>JASAMX010019352.1:0-12028 GCA_030248175.1 Microlaimidae sp. YZB2_3 | reverse complement strand
GTTCTTCGTTCAGTTACGTATTGTTGTGGATAAAAGCAGCAATTCACTCTCAAAAAAGTGTACTTAATTTATTACAAACAGTGATCATTTTATCGAAACTTTAGGATAATTAATTAATTTTCCATTTTTTTTTTTTAATTTTGAACCTGACCCAAAAATGGGCCATAAAAGGGGTTATTTTTGAGAAAAGGGGCTTAAAAAAGGGCTAAGGGCTATTTCTAAGTTTTTGGGGCTATCGGCCAAAAAAGGAACCAAAAATAGCCCCAAAGGGGCTAACCTGGCAACCCTGGTCTGGAATTCACGCCCTGGGCGGTGTATACACCGTGTGTGTGTATCCGGTGTATACACCGTGTAAACTACGGTATATTTGGGGGCCACCACGGTGTTAACGTGTCCAGACCTGTGCACGGTCTGAAAATGCCCCCCCCCCCCGTTTTATTGGAGGATTTGCCCCCCCCCCGTTTTATTGCCCCCCCCCCCCGCCAAAAAATGAAAAAGTACCCTGAAAATATGACGCCATTTTTGATCCCTATGATGTGGCCATCTATCGCGAATTTTTTGCAGTTTTTAGCCTATTTCAATGTATTTTAAGCCATTTTAGACCTATTTTTACCTTAATTCCGCTTTTTTCCCTTTTCCCTTCTTTTTTTCTCCTTTTTTTCTTTTTTTCTTTCCCCCGCTCCCCCCGTTTTATTGCCCCCCCCCGTTTCAAAAAAGTTGCCCCCCTGTGCCCCCCCGTCTTTCGGAATTCCCCCCCCCCGTTTTAACCCCGGGGGGGGGGGGGCAGTGCACAGGTCTGCGTGTCCGGATTAACTTACACCGTGCTAGCACCTATATATACCGTAGTTGCACGGTGTATACACCGCTTTGTGAATTCCGTCCCTGGTAGCTCGGCCAAGCTGAACGAATTATACCATGGGTATTTGGTTACGTCCAAATTCCCAAGCCTGTAAAAGTATATTTTGAATTTCGTATAAAAGTGTGTTTTATATTTTATTTCAACAAAAAATATATACAGTACAGTTATATACACTTCGTAACAGGACACGTTTTAAAAAACAAAAACACCATTTCACATAGAAATTTTTTTTCAAACGGTTAATAACATAAAACACTAAATAGAAATTAGTTGTTAAATACGAAAATAATGATAAATTACAAAATTTAATGCGCAATGCGATAACTTATTTTGACAGAAATTTTTCATGGTTACTGTGACGCTTGCGTTATACTTTTTTTGTATCGTTTTGACGACGTGTGACTTAACTAATACTGTGGTATTTACAGCTGGGCATCTCATGTAAAAGTTAATCCACTTTCAGAGAAATTTATGTGAATTAAGTTTTATTAATGGTTAAAAAACGCAAACTAAAGCTTTTACACGTATTGTTTTTATTAGGTTTTGTTTTTTTGAAAATTTCACAAAATCTGTTATTAATTTACAGGTTTTAAAGAGACTTGTTTCAGTCTTTTCTGGCATTTAGTTTTTAGACTTATGTAGCTTTATACTATTCCATTTAATATAAGGCTTTTTTTCGAAACTTTGTTTCGTCTTTTGCTAGAAAATAATTCTTATTTATTGTTTTTTATATACGCAAGTTAACATTTAAACATTCATCTGGTTAATTTGTCTAAAAGATCTGAAACGTGTACTTTTGCGTTTTATTGTAATAAATTTATCTTGTTGGATCGATAAATAAATGTTGTTATTACGATTAGATGCAATATTTGACGCCACACTTTAAAAAATTAAACTTCTATTATCGTTCCGGGCCTATTTAGTTCATTACGGACTTCTCCTTTAATACAAAACATATGTGTTTAAAATTTGATATGTGGGTTTCTTGGTCCCAAAGCTACAACATTTTTAATTTTTAATCCAATTTCGATTGGATTAGTATTAAATAAAAAAGAAAGGAAAGAAGTGGGAAGAACGTTAAAATAACCCAACACCTTTTTACTATAATAATAATATAGAATAATACTGTTAAAGCATTAGTATTAAAGCCGTAGTTTGTTTCGGGCAATATAATATAAAGTTCATTCGTGAAAGTGTTTCTTTAAAAAAATACAGTAAAATATCATACAATCAACATACAATAAAACCACCGTTAAAATTTCCTTCGAACGTTTACTAATTCAATTTCAGCAAGCAATGAAAAAAATGGTTGTAGCCGGTTTATAAGCATATAGAGGCGGTCTGCTTCTCCTGCGATTTTCAAATATTTTGCTCTGTTTTTTTGTACTTACAAATTCATCTTGAAAACTCAATAATTATCTGCTTTGAGACCAACGGGTTAACCTTGCAGTCCACTATCGGGTTTGGGTTTATATCAATATTATGTAAAATATAAATAAAAACCTTTTCCGGCAAAAATACTTCCGTATCGTCCTTCGTATGACAGTGAGTCCATGAAAAAAAATTGAAAATTTTTCTTTAATTTTTGGTCTTGCTAGAATCATTAGCTTATTTTGACAAAAAAAAATCCTTTCAGAAAAAATTGTAAATACTACAAACAGATAATTCTAATTTGAGTCAAAGTCGTATTCATTGATCACAAAATGAATAAAAAAAATGCACTTGTTTTCTAAGAAACTTAAGTTAAGAAACTTAAATTTGCACTCATCTTATTAAAAATTATGAGTCCAATAGGGTTTGACTCATTTTTGAGTTTATAAGAACTGATTTTTACTCTGTATAAAAATACTAAATTCAAGATTTGAAATGTGATTTGGATGCTTCAACGTGATTTGGACCCCAAAATAAGGATTTCAATTTGTTTTTGCGTAATATCCTTTTTGTACTTTTAATTTATAAGTTCAAAACTAAACATAATTAATAACATTTCATTTGTATGTGTGTCATCATAATGACTATTTTTAAAATGTGACATTTAACTTTTTCATAAAATTGGTATCAAAATATGACGGAGCTTTGTGGTTGCTCCGAAGTACCTAAAAGCGGAGCTCCGCTAAAGTACCTAAAATCACTAAAACTCGATTCTTTCCGGTTGAAATTAAGGGTGTACGCTTTCCGTGAAGAAGAAATAAAAAAAACAAATGTATCAGACAAGAAGAATATGTCGTCAGGGTAATGCAACCGATATTTTTGAATTGCGTCACGTGTTTGTTCTCTTGCACGTGATATTTTCTCTAAGAACGAGCTGTAACTATCCCCGCCATTTCGATGTCCGGAAGAAATACATTCTGCATAATATCTTCGGAAACAATCTCTTCTGCAATAATAACTTTTGCAAAAATACATTCTAGTAAAATATCTTCGGAAAAAATATCTTCTCGCCGTGCGTCGCAGTAGATACTGTAATACGCTGGAAAGTATTCTTTCCGCCCTTCTGACGCTGAACGTTGTATCAATAAACCGACGAGTGGGACGCGCAGCGGATTAGAAATAAACAAATCTTATAATATAAAACATTAGGTACGTACAAACTATTGATAACAAAAATATCATCATTTTTTAAAAGAAGCATTTTTTAATAATATTTAATAATACAATTTAGCTTGATTTTTAGGTTTTGCTTAGGTTTAGAAAAAATAAGTTTAATTAAAACAAAGTTTTGAATAATTTTTAAACCATTTTAAACGGACTAAAACCAAAGTTTGGCACAGTGGAATAAAAATAAATAGTATTATTGAAAACATTACAAACTATTGATAACACAAATCGGATTTTTTAAGAAAGCATTATTAAAAAAATCTATCACAATACAATTTAGCTTGATTTCAAGGTTTTGCTTAGGCTCAGGAAAACACATTCAATTAAACTAAGTTTTAATTTGCTTTTAAACTCTTTTTCACTAGTATGATTTTATACATCAAGTTTTTAAAAGCATTACGTTTTTAATTTGTCTGTAAGCGAATAATTTTACTTTTAGAATTGAAGGGACCAATGTATTATTTAATTTAGTAATTTATTTTAATAAATTAAAGCGTAGTGCAGTAATTTAGTACAATTAAACATCGATCCTTTTTAGAAATTTGTAAAAGAAACTTCAAAATTACGAATCAACGCTGTGCACACTCGAACACGCTGATTTTTTTTCTTCTTATAATTCATGTTTTGCGATTTTAGAAACTTTTATATTTCGCAATTGTAACACTTTCACTATATTTTTATGTGTTTTTTTAAAGATTTGATAAAAATAAAAGTATTTGATTGATTGATTGATTGACTTTATTTAAAGATTATTTTTTTGGAAATATTTAGATTAAATGAAATATTTTATAATTTTGTTTTTGGTTGGTAAATTCGCATAGTTGACAATGTTTTAAATTATAAGATTGTTTAAGGTTAAATTCAGCTTTTGGCTGGGGACTTTCACCCCGCACCCACAAAATGTGGTACCTCAAAGATAAGATTGTTTTATTTTATTTTCGCTGCGCGTCTCATTCGTCGGTTTATTTCTTGAAGGGCGGAAAGAACACCTTCCAGCATAATATCTTCCGCGACGCTGGGCGAGAAGTTATTTTTTCCGAAGATATTTTACTGGAATGTATTTTTGCTAAAGTTATTATTGCAGAAGAGATTCTTTCCGAAGACATTATGCAAAATGTATTTTGTGCCTAGCTCCAAATAAAACAACTAATTTCTATTTAGTGTTTTATGTTATTAACCGTTTGAAAAAAAAAATTCTATGTCAAATGGTGTCTTTGTTTTTTAAAACGTGTCCTGTTACGAAGTATACATAACTGTATATATTTTTTGTTGAAATAAAATATAAAACACACTTTTATACGAAATTCAAAATCTACTTTTACAGGCTTGGGTATTTGGACGTAACCAAATACCCATGGTATAATTCGTTCAGCTTGGCCGAGCTACCAGGGACGGAATTCACAAAGCGGGGTATACACCGTGCAACTACGGTATATATGGGTGCTAGCACGGTGTAAGTTAATCCGGACACGTTAACACCGTGCTGGCCCCCAAATATACCGTAGTTTACACGGTGTATACACCGGATACACACACACGGTGTATACACCGCCCAGGGCGTGAATTCCGGACCAGGGTTGCCAGGTTAGTCGAGTCGAGAGTGAAGTATTTGAGTTAAACACACCTTAGCGTGTGTTTAGCTGAATAAAAAAATAAAAGCAGAAATAAAATTGCATATTATCTTAAAATGCTTTTAGTCTGAATTTGGGGTTGCCCAATTCATGTAAGCAAATAATATAAAGGTAACGACCGTGGACGGCTAGAATAGCAACTGCTTCTCTACTTTAGGATTGACTGAGCTATTTAACAAAATATCGCGGTAATTTTTTTATATTTTTTTCGTAAACAAAACATCACGTTAATTTAAAGCCTTTTTGAATTAAGGTATATTTTTTATTATGGCTTAAAATGACTGAATTGTTAATTATATTTTAATAATCATTTTAATTTATGTTAGGATTTATTTCAAATAAAACGGTGTCGAAAGAAATACATTTTTTAAGATTTAAGATTTTTATTTTTCTAGTAATACATCAAGAAAACAATAGAAAACACAAACACAAATATGATTGCAATCCAGTTGAGTTACAAAAACACAGATCACAAAGTTGGCCTGGCTGATTTATACTAGAAAAAAAATGACTAAAGGCTTTAGAAAAGTAAAGCTCTTTATTTAGTCATTATTACCATGAGTTAATTCTTCAAAGATTTTTTAAATTGGTACAATGTTTTAGAACTGACTTGATTTTCATTTAGACTACTATTTAAACTACAAAATTTGATTAATCTGCTCATGTCACCATACAACTTTACGATGTTAGTCAGATAACTTAAGCATAGTAAAACATTCGAAAAAAATTGGACAAATAAATTATTATACTAGCCCTGAAGAATGCTTTGAAGTAGAACAGGAAAAGAGGACAATTTTCCATCAGGCGCATGTTTAGACAAAAAAGACGTGGTGGAAAGCTTTCAAAAATTAGCATCTGTGCAATTGTACACAAAATAAAAAATATAGACCTTAGTATGATTTTTTTATTTTGTGAAAAAATTACACAACCCAGCTGTAAGTTCGTTGTAGTCGAAGGGAAAGACAATCAAAAAAATCATTCTTACATTTTTTGACAGTCACGAAACCGCTACTTTTTAAATTATAAGACTGTAATTGTATGTATTAAAAACAACTATAAATTTTAAAAAGTACCAATTTTCCGATTGTCAAAGATTGCTGTGAGAAGATATTTTTTAATTGCTATTCCTTCCTATTATAAAAAAAATTAAAACTGGGTTGTGTAATTGGTTTACCGAATAAGAAAATCATTATCATAATATGGTTGATGGTCTACATTTTTTTTATTTGTGCAATACAAAACCTAAATAATTTAATTTTTTGCCATAATACACTTTTATTTTAGTGATGCGCTCTTAAAGACTATAGACATTTTTATTCACGTCAGGATTTTAAGGACCCTCATAATTTCATATAATATTCATGATCACGTCATATATGTTTTGCACTGTGGGAATGGTAGTGGGAGTAACTAAAAATTGGAGATCCCCACGTTCATTGGAGATCAATTTTTTTCCGAAGCGCTAATTGGCTAAAAATGATTCTATAAAGTCATAATTCGGGGTAGATTTTCAACACTGAACAACTTCTGTTTAAATAAGAAGGTTTTGACCAGTGTTAGGCCAGGCCATACATGGGCAAGTTGGTCCGGAGTGAGGGGGGGTTAAACCCCAAATTAGAGGGGGGGGGGGGGTTAAAATCCGAGAAACGCAAAATACCCATATCGTTTTTTTTCTGGAGTGCATTTTACCCATATTGTTTTTCGATTTTGAAGGAAAAATAGGTAAAAAAACGCTAATTTTAGGTCAAAAAGCCCTTTTTATTGCATTTTTGAGCTTTTTACTGCTTAAAACATTCATTTTGACCTCAAAACTTAAGTTTGGAGACAGTTAGAAGTCATTTTAAAGACATTTTTTTTCTTCATTTTTTTGAAATTAAGGGGAGGGTTAACTTTTTCTCCCCCCCACTTCTGAGTGGGGGGGTTAAACCCCCCTTCTCAGAATTCGGGGGGGGGGGGGGGTTAAATTCCTACAACCCCCCCCGTGCCCATGTATGGGCCAGGCCCTGCGCAAAACCCAAAAATCAAGGAAAATTTTTTTCTCGTTTGGCTTTTGTTAAATGCTTCTGAAGACTGAAAACCTTTTTTTCTTCTAAGCGTAAACAAAACCTAAGAATATCAAATAAAACTTTATAATGATAGATTTTTGTTTAATGCTGTAACCTTAACGATTGAAAAATCTAACTTTTCCCTATGCCTGAGCAGAGCGTAGAAATAAAAAAAGGTTGTATTATAAAAAAAATTAATATTTAATGGCGCAGACATCATTTTTTTAGTTTGAGTGGAAAACTATAGTCTTTTGAATATTACTTCTTAAAATTGCACCGAAAAGGGTTTGTTGTTTAAAAGTTAAAAGACATATTCAGAATACGAGATGTGAAAAAACGTAATTAATTATAAAAGACGAATAATTTTGCGACGATTATGAAAGACGAATAAAGGCGACAAAAATACTAGATATTTAAACACTGTTCTAAAACTATACTGTATAGGGTAGTGCATTTAATTTCGGCACTTTTCCCAATTGAGCATTTTTAATTTTGGACTATATCTTCGGTAATCCTGGACGGAATACGACGTTTGATAGCTCAAATGAGAGCTAATTATATGTAGATGATTGTCGTGACCTTTTTATTTGTTATGTTATGATATTTTTATGTGAAATTATGTGATTTATAAAAAAATAAATTTGTTACTTGTTTTTTGAACATGGGCATTTCATGATTACGCAATAAATTGGTTTAAAATTTAAACTTCCTGGTAAAATTTAGTCTATTTTCCGAATTTTTAAACCCCGTGGTTCTACATTGCGTCTGTGGTGAGCAATCGTTATAAAATAAAATAGTGTAATTTCGGCACTCATATGTTGTAGGTAAAAACGGATTGAATTATGTGGTCGGATGTTAAATTGTAGTTGTAAATAGTTAAAAGACAACGTTGAAATGTGAAGGGGTCATAGCACTGCACTTAAACTCGATTAAGAGGGTCTTTTTAAAAAGTGCCGAAATTAAATGCACTTTTTCCCCAAATTTTGCTCATTTTGATACCATTTGGCATTTTAGCTGTAACTTTTTGCCAGTTACACGTTGAACATCAAGTAGAAGCTTAAATTAAAGAAAACTGTCTGAAGATAATAATAGGCTTTTAAATTTTTGAAAATGATGATTTTTTGACTGAGAAACAATCGATAGTTTGTAAAGTGCCGAAATTAAATGCACATAATTTAATTTTGACAATTTCCCATTTTTTTTAAAAACTGATTTAATTAAGTAAAAAAAATACTTCCGTACAGTGAAACTTTTGTGACGCAACGCAGTATTGTGAAAGCTTCAAAATGAGCTATCAAACATGATATCGGGCCATACAGTAAAAAGTTACATCGGAAAAACAAAAAAGTGCCGAAATTAAATGCACTACCCTATTTACGTAGTGTTACAAAAACTAAATAATGTTTTTGTAACTAAGACACCCAAAACAATACTATTGGTAAATTTATTCAGGATTTTTACAAGTTTTCTTTAATGCGTAGTAAATTCACAAATCAAGAATTAATCCAATTTTGTGCATGTGTGTCCGTCCTGGTGTGCGCGCGTGTGTGTCTGTATGTGGGCGTGCGCATGCGCATGTGTGTGTATGTGAGGTGTATCGTGTATGCGCATGTTTACAGAGTGTAAATGTATTTGTAGATATTGATACTTAACAGAACTGCGAATTATCTCTTAAGAAAATGTATTTATACTAGTTCAGCTACAACGTACACCATTTGGCAAAGAAAGAATTTTTCAATAAAAGAACTTTTATATTCAACACCAGCACAATGTCAAAATGTGATTTAACTTCTGCTAACAAATCAAGAAAATATAGATTATAGATTTAAAAGTTTCTTACTTCTGTATTTCAAAATTTATTACCAAATACCTATTTCGAGTTCCCTTCATTAGGTAATTTTTTTGAATTTGAATTTAATCCCAGTAAATCCTGGGCCTCCAGGTAAGCGCTTTTAGCTATAATTATTTATGCAAAAATATCTTGTTACAATCAATTATTATTACCAGACCTGTGCACGGCCCCCGGGGTTTTATTGGGGGGAGCAATTCCAAAACGGGGGGCGGCACGGGGGGCAACTTTTTTGAAACGGGAGGGGGCAATAAAACAGGGGGCAAGCAGGGGGGAAAGAAAAAAAAGAGAAAAAAAAGAGAAAAAAGAAAAAAGGGAAAAAGGGACAAAAAAAATGAAAATAAGGTAAAAATAGGTGTAAAATGGCTTAAAATACATTGAAATAGGCTAAAAACTGCAAAAAAATTGCGATAATGGCGTCATCATAGGTCAAAAATGGCGTCATAATTTTAAGGTACTTCATTTTTTGGCGGGGGAGGGGGCAAATCCTCCAATAAAACGGGGGGCATTTCCAGACCGTGCACAGGTCTGCGTATCTAACTGCAAAATATATCTACACATAATGTTTTAAACATAAATCTAATTAAAAATAAAAGTATAACAACCTGCATTTAATACTTATAGACAGTTAGTCGTTTACTCGACAACTGGGTGCACGATGAACTAACTATATAACTAACTTTTCCAATACAACTTATTCCACAATGGCGGACTATGCTTCTAAAATGGCTATAAAATAACTATTTCTCTCAAGTCAAGTCAAGTCAAAAACACTTTATTTATCAAATAGTACTACATACGCAGTACGAAGTACTATACGCAACCAAACAGTATAGCGCACCTTTCACTTTGTATTGCAACAGGAATATAATTATTTCACACTCGCGAAATTCAGTGTATAGTCATGATCCACTAGATAAAGAGAAAGCTTCAGAGAACCACTAATTTTTGTTCCAAAAGGTTCCACAGTAATCTGTTGGTAGACACTTGTTTTATATATTTTTTATTTAATTATATTTTTAAAACAAAAATATTAGCTGTGCAATAGTGTAAAAACTAGATGTAGAGAACTTTATATATTTCAAATAAATTAAGAATTTAACTACTATAAATTGCTAAAAATTACAGAATATAACATTTTTGTAATATAACACCCCAGCGGACGGAGGCTAACATGAACAGTCGAGAACAAGACCATTACACTTTGTACACCACGGTGTATATCGTAGTTACTACGAAAGTCATCAAAAGTCGACATAATTCTATCGCAAGCCACTGAATTCACTAAACTCCACGCGATGACGTAGCCCCACCGACAGTGTAAAGGGCGTGGCCAGTCCAAAACGCCAGAGTTTCCTTCATAGGTATTGCTAAATACGCAACATTCCAACGTCAACTGTATTCCCAAATCTTCCAATCACTTGTCGAATTTCACGTCGCCGAAAATTTCTCTGAAAATGTCCGGTTCCGTTAGTTCCGCTTGTTTCACCGGTAGGTACAGGACCTGGTTGCTGTCGTAGCGTTTCACGCGGACCCAGGCGTATTTCTGGGTGAAATCTAGAGTCCCTTCCGTGTCCGAAATCGGCTCCAAGTCTTCCACGGACACCTCAACGTTCTTCCTGAAGCCCCAGAAGCTCAAATAGCCGATTCGCAGCCGTTCCAGGTCCTTATCGATGGAAATAATGCCTAAATTTAAAGTGCGGGGTTATGAATCAATAAACAACTCAACTATGATAATTCGACATTGAAACGACAAAAAGTGTCAAAATCAGTACATAATACTAAATTATGTTTTTGCTGCTTTTTAACTTCTAAATACTATATTAAGATTCGAAAAAATCTAAATAACTTATTTTCAGACCTGTGCACGGTCTGAAAATGCCCCCCGTTTTATTGGAGGATTTGCCCCCCCCCGTTTTATAGCCCCCCCCCGCCAAAAAATGAAAAAAGTATCCTAAAAATATGACGCCATTTTTGACCTATGATGACGCCATCATCGCGAATTTTTTGCAGTTTTTAGCCTATTTCAATGTATTTTAAGCCATTTTAGACCTATTTTTACCTTATTTTCGCTTTTTTGTCCTTTTTTCCCTTTTCCCTTCTTTTTTTTTCTTTCCCCCTGCTTGCCCCCCCGTTTTATTGCCCCCATCCCGTTTTAAAAAAGTTGCCCCCCCGTTTTGGAATTGCCCCCCCCCCCCCTTTTAACCCCGGGGGGGGGGGGGGGGCAGTGCACATGTCTGTTTATTAAATTTTTTTTCAAATAAAGATAAAAAGTCTTAGAGAAGACGCGTAAAAGACATTACATTTCGGTTATATTTTTTTTCTCCCTAAGAGCAACAAAATGTTCATTAAAAAGCGCAAACCTTCTTGCTGCTCCCATATCACGATGCTGAAAATTTTTCCTAAGCCGTTTTGCTTATCAGCGACCGAAAAATCACCGACACCAGGATGACTTTCCTTTCAAGAAATCTGTAATTCGAAGCTTTCATTTCATAGGTAAAAAAATGGGCGGCGGATAATTTTTCTCTTTATGCATTAGGTTTTAACAAAATGAAACTGGTAAAAGAAACTAAAACTAATTTTTAAACGCGTTATCCCCCATCTTCGATTACCTATGCACTTGTTATAAGCGGCGCCGAATGCGTAAAGAACGTTGAGGGCAAAGAAAGCCATCCCACCAAATCCCACCAGCATATTCCAATCTATTTGGTCAGTGTGGTATAGGTGTGCCGCCATCGGGGCTAAAGCTGTCGCTATTGCCGTTTGATACAGTTTCAGTCGGGATAAAGCCTAAAATAAATTTGAATACAACAAATGTAAACTTGTTAAAATGAAGATGCTATTGTTATACTTTTCCTAATTTTTTAGAGCGTCGCTATTACAGCGGAGAAATAAAGAAACAAAATCCCTGGAATAGTTAACCTGCTCATACGCATTATTCGTGTTCAAATATACGCCGTAACTTTTACCTTACAATCAGCAAAGCTTAAAGAAAGTTGATGTCACTGAAATATTGACATACCTCAAACTTTGATAGAATGAAAAG
>JASAMX010019350.1:0-51724 GCA_030248175.1 Microlaimidae sp. YZB2_3 | reverse complement strand
GCATAGGTGTTTTGGGGGGGGGGGGACAGAGGGGTCCCACCCCTAGAGCCAGATTTTGGACCCCCCCCCTTAGAAAAAATCCAGGCCCTTCCCCACAAAGCTCGAGAGCGGTCCGGCCTGACCCCCCTAGCGACGCTGACCCCACTCGCCCCCCCCACCCCTCTCGACCAATTTCAAAGTATATTTTTTATTTACTGTCAAAAACACAAGTTTTTAGTTAAAAACAGTGTTTAAATACACTTTTTAGGCCTAAATAGGCTGTTTTAATACATAAAATTCAATATTAGACCTAAAAACCACTTAAATTATTGAGTTAAAAAAATTTTGCCAAAAAATTGGACCCCCCTGACCCCTCCCTAAATTTGAAATCTCGCACCCGGGGTCGACCCCCCCTAAAAAGCCAGGGGGTCCGGACCCCCCTGGACCCTCCCTAAAAAATTTTGGCCTTCCACTCGGGGGTGGACCCCCCCAGCGGACCAGACCAAAAACACCTATGGAGGGGGGGGGGTCAGATTTCAAAATCTAGAGGGGGGTCAGGGGTAAAAAATTCGGAAATTTGGAGGGAGGGGGGCCCCCTAGATTTTCGTCTGGGGGGAGGACCCAAAATTTCGAGGCTAGGGGGGTGGACACCACCCTGCCCCCCCCTCTTTCTCACCTATGAAGGAAACACGGAGAATTAAAAAAAATCGTGCTGTTATGGCAACTGTAATAGATCTAATAGTAGTATTAATAAATTTAATTGCAAGTTATGTTTGTTGAATAAATTCAAAGACATAACCAGGGACGTAACCTGGGGGGGGGGGGGGGCGGCCGCCCCCCCAAACGGTCGGACAGAGGGAAAATAAGGATAGTGGTTGGGCGGCCGCCCGCACCCCCCAAAATGGTCGCCAAATAGTAAAATTTTGGGATTTTATAGAGGCTAAAAATTCAAAATTTTCTAGCGCCTCGCTAATCGTTCGGCGCCAAACTATAAAATAATTTTATTACCACAATTGACCCCCAAAAACCAAAAAAAATTTCCGCTTTGTTTCGCTCAGCGGTCACTTTCTATAGTATACATACATATATTTCGCTATTTATCTTGCCTAATGCTAATGTTATTTCAAAGTTAGTACAATATTTTTTATAAGTAATAAGTACTACACAGAAAGCAAAACAAACAATCATATTGGTTGATTTATGTACCTCCCTTCTCCTAAATTTTCCAGCCGCCTATAGCATTGGCTCGGATTTTTTTCATATAAGTAGGTACCCTAAAAAACATGGAGTCGAGATGCTGCTCATGTGCTTTGGTTTACAATGTGGGTGTAGCCAAGGGGTCTGAAAGGTCTCTAAATTCCTTTTTTTGTGAAATCCAGGCTCTGCCAATGTGTGCTAATGTAATTTTTAACTAAGAAAACATGTTTTTACCGCTAAAAACATTAGATAATACGTTATTAGGCCAAAAACAATGTATTATACAGCGTTATCTACGTTTATCCATGCTTTTTTAACGTTTTCAAAAATAAGAGGGAGGGGGGCTCCGCCCCCTCCCAAATTTCAGGGGGGAAGCCCCCAATTTTTTTTGTACTACAATGCGCCCCCCAAAATGAAACCCTGGGTACGTCCCTGCCTAGAGAGGGTTCAGGTTGGGTCCACGTCCAATGTTCGAAGCAAAATACTTTTAAACCATTAAAGGTTTAATAAAGTTTTTTTAAGATTGCTCAATTGGTATTAAAATATAAGTTGCAAAATATAAACTCAAAAAAGCGACTATATTTTTTCTACTTTAATTTGATACTTTGATCGTTAAGACTGGTACAGTCTTTGTCGAGATATTGCGTTTACCGTACAAAAACCCGCGATTTTTTCGTTAAAACACCAAACGACGACAGTGATTTGATGAAATTATTCCAACATTTTTGTCTACACTTCGTACTTTTAGCAAAAAAAATCGCGGATTTTTCGTACGGGAAACGCAATATCTCGGCAAATACTGCACCAATCTTAACGATCAAGGTATCAAATTAAAGTATAAAGTAGCCGGTTTCTTTGAATGCATAGTTTGTATAAATTTCTTTGGTTTATAGATTTGTATAAATTTCTTTAGTTTATTAGTTTGTATAATTTTCTTTAAATTTTAATACCCATTGAGCAATCTTTCAAGTACCTACAAAATTGTCGAAAAACGCCATCTTTGGAGGGTCAGATCTCCTGAACCACTGGAGATATTTTGATGAACAAATTTTTGTGGGCTATTGGGGCAGCGGTAATGTTTTTACAAAAAAATAATCAAAGTCAAAGACAAAAAGTTTGACTCGGTACCGCTATTTTAATGTTGTAACTTTCAGCCTCTGCGCTTCATCGAATTTCCTGCTACTTCGCACTCATCACACACTTGGTTTATTTTACAACTTGCATATAGTCATAGTTTTAAAGTATTAACATAACGTAAGTTTAAAAATTTTGTTTCACCGACGAATTCTGAGGGTTTGAAGACGACCTGCACCATCACCTGCCTGGTTTATTTTATTTGATATTTCTATAACATCAATACAACGGTCTGCTCATTTAAAAAATCTTTTTTCAGCGACGTATTCGATTGGGTTCGAACAGAGCTATAACAGGGGGGGCGGGGGGGGGGTGGGGGGGGGGTGTTTTTGGGGTCACCCGCTGAATTTCGACTTTAGGGGGGGGGGGGGGGTGTCCAAAACAAATTTAACATACTTAAAATTTTCTTTTTTCGCATTTATAGCTTTCGTCATTTGTTGAATAAAAAGCCATATCAGAAAAAAGGGGAAAAGCAGGAATAGGAGAAAACACGGGAAGAAAATTTATATAAAAAGGTCCTAATTTTCCCCGAGGGGGAGGCGGAGGGGGGGTCAGATTTTAAAATCTAGAGTGGGGTCAGGGGTAAAAAATTCGAAAATTTGGGGGGAGGGGGGGGCCCTAGATTTTCGTCTAGGGGGGGCCCCAAAATTTTGAGGCTAGGGGGGGTGGACCCCCCCCCCACCCCCCCCTTCTCACCTAAGGAGCTATAACATCACCCGCTGAATTTACTTTAAAACTCGCATTTATATGTCGTCATATTTCTATATCATCAGCACAACGTTCTATCTTTTTTTCAGCGACGGATTCAGTTGGTTTCGAAGACGAACCCCCGCTGTTGGAAGAGTTGGGCATCAACTTCGACCACATCCGCCAGAAGACCCTGGCCGTACTCAACCCCCTGAAGAAACCAGAGCAGGACGCACTTTTCGTATTTCTGAAACATCAATCCAACGTGATTTTGAAAAAAAATTTTGTTTCAGCGATGAACTCAATTAGTTTGGAAGGCGAGCTGCACTATCGCCCGCTGAATTTACTTTAGAACTATATTTACTTTGTATGTCGTCATATTTCTATAACATCAACATAACGTTGTATTTGCTTTTCAGCGACGGATTCGGTTGGTTTCGAAGACGAACCCCCGCTGTTGGAAGAGTTGGGCATCAACTTCGACCACATCCGCCAGAAGACCCTGGCCGTACTCAACCCCCTGAAGAAACCGGAGCAAGACGCAATAGTGGACCAGGATTTGGCCGGGCCCCTGGTCTTTTGCCTGCTGTTCGGGGGAGCCCTACTGCTGCACGGGAAGGTGGGTGGGTTTTTTTTGTTGGTTTTTTTTGTTCGAAGATGTCCTGTCCTTTTTCATCGCTGGAGTGACAAACGATTGTTTATATTGTATTTAAATAGGGGCAGAAGTGGTCAGCCTCTTGGATTTTGGGAGGGTATATTATTCCCTTCCCAAATTGGGGCGGAGGGAGCATTTTGGAGAATGTGCGGGGTCAAATTTTAAGGGTTTCGCCAGTTTTGAGATTTTTGTGGGGGTATGGGAATCTCTTGACCGTCTCTCCCCTGCCTATTAAAATGAATGGACAGGAAGTAGCAGCATTAAGAGTTTTGTAAGGGAATATACTCAAAGAAATAGTGTAAAGGAAAAAAAACTAAGTGGAATAAACCATACATGGGCAAGTTGGTCCGGAGTGGGGGGGGGTTAAAATCCGAGAAACGTAAAATACAAAAACCCATATCGTGTTTTTTCTGGAGTGCATTTTACCCATCGTTTTTCGATTTTGAAGGGAAAAATAGGTAAAAAGCTAATTTTAGGTCAAAAAGCCCTTTTTATTGCATTTTTGAGCTTTTTACTGCTTAAAACATTCGTTTTGGTCTTAAAGCTTAAGTTTGGAGGCAGTTAGAAGTCATTTTAAAGGGGGGGGGGGGGGGGTTTACACTACAATACATTGCTTGTTATGTATGTTTTATTTATCAAGTTGCTGAATATTTTTTAAACAAAATTAAATCTGATAAATACTTTTTTTAAAAATATCGGAAAAATATTTGTTTTAAAAATCAACATTATGCTTAAATAAAAATATTGTTATGTGTCAACAAGTGTCATTTACATTTTATCATTATTGCTCCTGTCCTAAAAATACAATTTAAACACTTAAAACGCCCAAAACTAATTTTTTAACAATTTTTTTCATATACCTTTAGAACTACTAAACCTAATTTTTAATTAAAATTAATCAACAATGTTAGAAAAATTCTAACGTTGTTTCATGAAAAAACTATATGGAGAACACGGTTTAGAGAATGATTAGTCAAGAAAACATTTGAGATAGAAAATCTAATTAAAGTATATTAAGGAATGCAAACGTGTAAATTTTAATTTGTCAAAAACAGCTGACAAACAACCGAGGAACATGTGATAATATAATCATTGTCTCTACAAAATAATTTACAAAAAAGTTTAAACATTACGAAATTTGTGGTTTACGTAAAAACAACAAATCTTTAACTTCTTGCTTCAAACACTTTTAGAAGAATTTAGTTTAAATTTAGGAGTCTTGTTATATTATTGTATTGAATTTATGGTTGCTATGGTGCTGGCCAAATTTATACTGCGTTATAATGAGAATTTAGTTAAAATTTATTGATATAGCTTTATAAATAATTTTTCGCCGTTAAGTGAGTTTTTAATGATTAATATAAAATTCTTAAATAATCTTTATTAAAAATAAATTTTGTTATCAATGCCAAATTATCCATTTGTATATAATCAAAAAATGTTTTTGAAATAATTAAAAATTCACAGGGAACAAACGCTTAAAATGTCTTTGTGATTTATTTTTCAAGGAATTTGAACAAAGAATATATTCTTTTGTATTTTGTTAGTTATTAAAAGTGAATGAAATGTTGAGCCTTTTTACCACGGTTGGAGCGCTCCATTTATTTTGTCGTTACTACCACATAAAAAGTCAGAATCAGTATAAAATAATAGACTCCGACTCATATGGTTTGTGGTATTTGTATGTTAAAAAATAAAAAGAGTCACAGGTCTATTAATTATTCATTTGTAATTCGAATAATGCAAAATTCATCTAAAACATTTAAAAGAGCACCGAAATAAGCTGACCTTTTATCATTAAATCACTATTATAATCAATATCTAGTATAGATTCCTTGTTTGAATACGGTCTCTGGTGTTTTTGACGTTTTTTTAATTTTTTCATTTAAAATTGTACTCACCATGACTAATTTAATATTATCGTGAATTAAAACTTTGTATTCAGTCTTACACAATATTATTCAGCTTCTCCAATAAGCATAAAAAATTAACCCACTATAGCAAAGCGAGTCACAGTCATAAAATACACGTGACTGTAAATCAGTTTATAATTATACAGGGTGCTTTTTAAAATCTAAAAAGAGTCAGAGTTACCTATACTTATACGAATTTTAACTCATTCTGCTATAGTAACGATATGAATAATTTTCTACCTGTAGTTGCTGTTGTAGTTGTTTGTTTCGGTGAGCTACTGCGGCAAAAATATTAAAAAAAAGAAAATTTTAATAAAAATAAATTCACAAAAATGTTGTTATACATTGTGTTTTATTAACAAGGATTAGCAAAAGCGGAATCAGCGGGCTTGTTGAATTTTATCGCTTTTAAAATAATGGCCATTTATTAAGGCTTAAGCTTATATATCTATTGAAATTGAGATTTCTTCTGTGGTCAGGGGCAAGTATACCATCGCATAAAAAAATATTTAAATTTTAAATTATTCAATATAAAAAATTTAGATATACAATAAAGTCAACACGAAGTAAAAGTCCCTAACCAAAAATCTGACCTAAAATCAGCTTATAGTAAACCATGTGGTTGCACCCTTGGTTTTTTTTAAGACTCCCACCAACTGAAACGTTTGTTTAAGAACCTTGTTTGTTAATGTTTCGTTAAATTCATACGCAACCTGATCTAAGATTCAGCTTTAAAGCAATCGTTTAAGGATCCACCAGAGAGCACCCTTTAAGGTGCGGGGTGAAAGTCGTTGGCGAAAAGCTTAATCTAACCAATACAATAAATCATATTTGACACACAATTAATTTATGATGACAAAAAAATATGTAAAGGAACAACGAAACTAACAATTATATTGTAACACGACATTGGCAAAGAACGATATTTTTAAGCTAATTTTTGATGCATGCTGCTTTTCATTAAAAGTGTTCGCCTAGGGTACTAAAAATGGGAAACCATAATAACCAATCAAAAAAAACCTATGTTTAGCTATTCAATTCCAAAAAATAATAGTTTGACTGAACAAATATAATAAGCTCTAAAAATTTAAGTACATTATATCTCAACAAAGAAAGGATTCTTCTATAAAAAAGCTATATATTCACGTTTAGCTTGGAAGTAGTTTGTAGCACACAGACTTGATGTTATCAAAATTTTGGAAAGAAACTAAAACCTAAATTTTTCATTTGAAATTTTGAAAGGAATTACTCAGAACCAAATTAAATGCCTCAACAAATTAGAAATAATAGTTTATCACTAAAAGGAACCTATTGTTGATCTTACTAAACGAATGAATTTAAACCTTTTAAGGCATAGAAGCTGGAGTAATTGGACGGAGTTTAATAAATCCATCAATTGTTCCGCTGGTCAACTGGGAGTAGGGAATCGCGGTAGTAAGCTTATTTTTCCACGTCTAAAGCGCGAGAGAACTTAATAATAAAGGGTAATATTCCGGATACTAAAACTCCGCGCAAATAAACGCGGGCGCTTCGCTTGTCGAGACGGTTTATGGGCGCAAATTTACGCAATTTTACCAATTTTTCTTGTTCAGCTGCCGGTTTGGTGCCTATCGGCTTAAATGGGAAATGAAATTCTTCAAATCCCGGGCTCGTTATCTCACTTTAAGCTTGTTTTTCGTCGGGATTTACTAGATATATATATGTCGAATAAATTTGACACGTTAAAAACTATATTGCTTTTAAAAAGAGCCTATTGAACGTAGTACCCGCAGCTAAAAATATTGTCGCTGACTTTGGCAGTTTTTTCTACCAAAAATAAAATTGTTAATTTTATACGATTAGGGCTTGTTCACAACAGAGTGATAAGTGACAGCACATTCCCCACGCGTTTACACTGTTACTTATCGCTGCGGTGGGAACGTGCTGCCACTAGTCACTTGTCACTCCAGTGTGAACAAAGACTGTATGACAGTATTACCTAACATGACAATTAACTAACGTATGTAAATACAAAATATTTTCAGAAAGTTAAAACAATGTCGCAATCTTTCAGAAAAACAGTTAAGTTTAGCCAAGAATTTATATTTAATATTTGATTTGATTTTGAATAAGTAACTATGACATAGAGCTATTTTCAAAAAAATAGTCAGTAAAATTGAATGGTGGTTTTAGATTTAAAGGTTCAGCCTTCTAAATAATCGGGTTTGTGATTAGGCATTTTTACCGGTGAAACCGATCTTAAAAAATACTCTGTGTTCTCAGGTTGCCAAATAATACAAAACTTTTTTTGATCCGCTAAAAATTAACTGTTCAAAAGCAAAATATACTCGACGAAACACCATTAATAACAAAATTTTCGTCGCTTTTTTGAATTGGATTCGACTAAATTGCGATAAAAAGTTTAATCTAAAATTAGCTGATTTTTTAAAATTTTAAAAGAAAAATGCACAATCATAATGTACACAAGTAAGAACGAATTTTAATTTTGACAATCAATAAAAAAATTACATTTGATATTTGTATAAGTATTTGTGTTTTTTCTAGAAAAAAAATCCTTTTTAAGACGATTCCTAAAAAAATTATGTGAATATTAGAATGTCTAAAAATTTATACTATTTTAAATAAGAATTGAACGAAAGAAAAAATATAACGGGTAGTTTAAAAAATTAGGAATAAGAAAAACTTCTTCGTGACTTTCTTAATATAAACAATTGAACCTCTATTCTTGGTAGAAAAATCATTTTTAACAACAATTCTTCGGTTAAAAAAAACTAACAAACTAAAAATTACAGAAAAAAAACACACGGGAAGGGAGAAAAAAGGGGCATTAAAGCAATTTCACCGGTGTTTTTGTGGAAAGTCGATTGAAGACGATGTGCGCAATTAAAAGGACTCAGTTGGATGGATTTATGCTTTTAAATTTAGAAAGAAAAAAAGAGCTGTAGCGATAGATAAGATCAAGCCATAAGAAGTGAGACTACAAACGGGTTTCCGATTGTGGCTAAATAGAAGAAAACAACAAAATTTGACGCTAAGTAGTATATCCTTAAAATACGCTAATTTCCATCCTATCGTGATAATAAAAAAAGAAATGCAAATAATTTGTATAAAACAGGAAAAAAATGAGAAAGGAAAAATTATACTTAACAAGCGGTTTTTTTAGAAAAATTGTTTTATGTTTATGTTATTTTCGTGTATTATGATCGTATTTTTTAGTTAACCAACGTCATATACAAATTATTTTTAAATCTTCCCGAGACCTTTTTGTATATTCAATGGCTAACATGGCAATTTAATAAAACATATGAAAGTATAATAAAAACTGTAAATAATATTGATTACTTTTGGTAAAACTTTTAGATTTGTTAAAAATTTTTAAATTATTATAAACGTGGATTTTAATGTTTAAATTAAGATTTTCCGGTATAGTTTTTAAATTAAAATTTAGAAAAACGTAAAAAGTTTTGGAATAAAGCCCTAAAGTGGCATATAAACTTAATTAATTATTATAAAAACGTCATATTACAAGATCTTCAATAAAAAATCACAACACACAGCGAAAGTAATTTTTCATTTTTTAACAAAATTTTAAAAAGCTGATTTTTCACCCGCAGCGTTGTTTTTTTCGCCGCTTTACTCTCTCGAGTGTAATAGGCTGAAAACTATTTGCTGCTTGTGTGTTTTGTGGCAGGTGCTCGATTTGAAGCTTGAAGAGCTATGTTTCTTCAGCTGGGTGATGTAGATTGGATTGTAAGTACACTTTGGTTAAGTCGCCTTACATCGGGCTAATTTACACCGCCGCGTAAGTTTGTCGTGTATTAATTCTTATTTCCCAGGTAAGTTGCCGGATTCAAGTTGACTGAACGACATAAGACGTAGATAGACATATTCTTAAAGTTTCGACAAACACTTACACCTTCTTTGCTAGCTTTTGTATTCAAAAGTCGAAATTTGACAATGTATATAATAGCTGAATTACACCAAATCTATTTTGCGAAAATCTAAATTAGATTTTTAAAAATTTCATCACAAAATCATTAGTTCGCAGATCACAAAAATAACTTTATTCCCAGTAATAAAAGTTATTTATATAATAAAATTTGCATAGCATAAATGTGAAGTAAAATTTTTGTAGTAAAATTTATTGTGAAGCAAACAAAAATAAAAAAAGGAAAAAAATTACAACCAAGTAAGAAAAATTAAAAATAATCTAAACATAGACTTATTTTCTTCGATTCATTATTGGCTCATTAAATTTTTAGCAATCATCTCTTTAGAAAAAAAAATTGCTTCCGTAAATAAATGGATTAGTTCCATTTTAAAAATAGGCTTTTCGAGTAAATCCCTCACTATTTAATCACTTAAAATATACCCAGCCAAAAAGCACCGTTATTTTCTGCAACTTTAATCCGGCTTTCTATAGCCAAAAAATTTTTAAAAATTTTTGAAATAAATTATAGTAATGTTCCCCGGAGTTATGAAAAATTTTTAAAAATTTTTGAAATAAATTATAGTAATGTTCCCCGGATATGAAATTATTTTTGAGAAAAATTTTTTGAAAAATTTTAAAAATTTTTGAAATAAATTATAGTAATGTTCCCCGGAGTTATGAAAAATTTTTAAAAATTTTTGAAATAAATTATAGTAATGTTCCCCGGAGTTATGAAAAATTTTTTTAAAAATTTTTGAAATAAATTATAGTAATGTTCCCCGGAGTTACGACCTTTGAAGCTCCGTAGCAAAGCTTAGCTTTTTAAAGCTCCCGAGCTCTACTCTATTTTTGTACTAATTTTATAATTAAATAAAGAACAATCTCAAAAAATATTTTATCAAAATATTTTAAAAATTTATTTTTTAAAGCTTATTAAGAATAATAACAACAGTCAAACAATCCATATGGAGTATATTTAGTTATTTGTAAGTTTAAATTTAACTTTAATTCGCTTATTTAAAAGTGCGATGCGGAGTCAAACTTTTTGTCTTCGATTTTAATAATTTTTTGCGCAAAAATTATCCTGCCCCCAATAGCCCACAAAAGTTTTTTCAACAAAAATCTCCAGTGGTTTTTGAAAATTCTGTATGTGAAAGATTGCTCAATGGGTATAACGATTTACGTTAAAAATTATGCACTCAAAGAAAGCAGATACTTTCTACTTTAATTTTCTACTTTGACCGTTAAGATTGGTGCAATATTTGTCGAAATATTGCGTTTCCCGTACAAAAAACCCGCAAATTTTTTGTTACAAACACCAAACGATGGCAGTGATTTTGTCAAGTTTGCCCAACGTTTCTTTCCTGTGCTTCGTGTTTTTAGCGAAAAAATTGAGGGTTTTTTGTACGAAAAACGCAATATCTCAACACGACAAATACTGCACCAATCTTAACGATCAAGATATCAAATTAAAGTAGGAAGTAGCCGCTTTTTTTGAGTACATAACTTGTAACTTAAATCGTTATACTCGTTGAGCAATTTTTTACGTCCAGATTTGTCAAAAAACGCCATTTTTGTGGGGTCATAACTCCTGAACCACTGGAGATATTTTGTTGCAAAAATGTTTTGAGCTATTAGAGGCAGGGGTAAGCTTTTAACAAAAACAAAATCAAAATCGAAGACAAAAAGTTTGACTCCGCTCCAGGGGCGTAGCCAAGATTTCGGAAAAAGGGGGGTTGCACTCCATACAAATTATTCAAAAGGGGGGCGTTGTAGGTGGTTGTACTTCAAATTTTCAAAATGCCGCAAAAAATACATTAAAAAAAGGTAAAATTTTTTGCGTTTCGCGCTAAGTGAATGTTTTTCTTGTTATTTGCAATATTTTTTAAATTTAAACTTGAAAAATTTAGGTTTAAAAAGGTATAACAACAAATCGTGCAACAGCGCGAAAAAATTTTAAAAACTTGTATTTGAAATTCATTAGAAATATCATTTAAAAGTTGTAAAAAAGTATATAAATGTCAAGCGCTGAGCGGAGCGAAGCGCGAGAAAATTTTTTAAAATTGTTGTCTTACATGTAAGACCCCCAAATTTTTCCCTCCGCCAGCCCAAAAGGGGAGGGGGTTACAACCCCCATAACCCCCCTGGCTACGCCCTTGCTCCGCACCGCACTTTTAAGGGACAAAGCTTTATTCGCTTTAGACAGCAGAAATGCCGAAACATAATATTGGAGGGTAGCACATCACTATTCTTTAAAAAATCTAAAAATCCATCAAAACTGTAAGTTTGTATTGATTTATTACTTAATTAGTATTCAATTAGTACTAAATATCTCAAATCAGGTTAACAAAACTGAATGTATTGAAAAAAAACGATGAATTAATATATAATAAAAATGTAATCAACAATGGTATAACATGAAGTAATATTTGTGACGATATTTGTGACGATATATAGGACCCCAAATTTTTCCCTCCGCCAGCCCAAAAGGGGGGGTTACAACCCCTTAACCCCCCCTGGCTATGCCCTTGCTCCGCACCGCACCTTTAAGGGACAAAGTTTTTTTCGCTTTAAACAGCAGAAATGCCGGAACATAATATTGGAGGGTAGTAGCACATCACTATTCTTTAAAAAATCTAAAAATCCATCAAAACTGTAAGTTTGTATTGATTTATTACTTAATTAGTATTCAATTAGTACTAAATATCTTAAATCAGGTTAATAAAAACTGAATGTATCGAGAAGAAAACGATGAATTATTATATAATAAAAACGTAATCAACAATGGTATAACATGAAGTAATATTTGTGACGATATATAGGACCCCGAATTTTTCCCTCCGCCAGCTCAAAAGGGGGGGGGTTACAAACCAATTAACCTCCCCTGGCTATGCCCTTGCTCCGCACCGCACCTTTAAGGGACAAAGCTTTTTTCGCTTTAAACAGCAGAAATGCCGGAACATAATATTGGAGGGTATTAGCACATCACTATTCTTTAAAAAATCTAAAAATCCATCAAAACTGTAAGATTGTATTGATTTATTACTTAATTAGTATTCAATTAGTACTAAATATCTTAAATCAGGGTAATAAAAACTGATTGTATCGAGAAGAAAACGATGAATTATTATATAATAAAAACGTAATCAACAATGGTATAACATGAAGTAATATTTGTGACGATATATAGGACCCCAAATTTTTCCCTCCGCCAGCCCAAAAGGGGGGGGGGTTACAACCCCTTAATTCCCCCTGGCTATGCCCTTGCTCCGCACCGCACCTTTAAGGGACAAAGCTTTCTTCGCTTTAAAACAGCAGAAATGCCGAAACATAATATTGGAGGGTATTAGCACATCACTATTCTTTAAAAAATCTAAAAATCCATCAAAACTGTAAGTTTGTATTGATTTATTACTTAATTAGTATTAAATTAGTACTAATTATCCTAAATAAAAAAACTGAATGCATTGGGAAAAAACGATGAATTAATATATAATAAAAATGTAATCAACAATGTTATAACATGAAGTAATATTTGTGACGATATATAGACTCATACATTGTAGTTTTTTCAATTTCAATTTCGACTTCTGGATTAAGCTCCACAAAATCACGGCATAACGTAAACACTTATTACTGTGCTTTGTAAAAGGATATGCAGTGACGAAAAAAAAACACTAAGTGATAATATCTTGACAGTGGAGTATGTTGGTTTACAAAACATTTATTAGTATTCAGCTAAAACTCCTATTAACTTATGTGACATTTGTTAAATCCTTTGCAATTTTTAATGTAAAACAAAACGTTTGAAACGCAAAGAGGGGAACGCACCAGTGTTTCTCAATGTTTAACTCGGCATTGTGGACGTCTCTTATACACTAAGACCCTTTTTTCCATTTAAGTAAAGTTTGCAGTGCATAATTCTTTTTAAATGTTTTAAAAGAAAATGATTTTTATTCTTTTGTAAAAAGTTACCGATGTATGTATCTAGCTTTACATTTTATTAATTCAAGACATAATTTTTAACAAATTATAAGAAAAACCCTTGCACTTGATTGAACATTACACAAATGAAGATGAGCTTATAGACAAGAAAAACTATTATTATAAACGGTTTATAAGATAAATTTGAAACTATTTTAAAACGTCGCTTCAGTTTTATTTTTCAATAAACATAAATTGTATTTAAAAAAATTGTCTTTATTTACGTTTGAGACAGAATACAGAAAATACATAGCAATAAAATCCCAATGTTTTATTATATTCGCTCAGATGGAGCATATTCTACGGATTCTAGATGTATTTATATGCAAATCACGTTTAAAAATAGCTAAGTTTTTGCACTTGAGCTAATATGCATCAGTGAAATCAAACGAAAAAAACTAAAAAAATAAAATAACAATATAACCTGGCAAGGACGGTGTTTCATTTAAAAAAACAGGTTTTTACCCGCCTCCCTCTTGCCTACATTTTAAATTTACCTGCCTCAGATGTTTATTTTTCCTGCCTTCAAAGTAGATTCAGCTGCCCTCTAGACGTGCTTCCTAACACGTATATGCTAAAATATTGAAAGCAGTGCCAGTTGCATTCGAGGCAGATTTGGTTGCTTTTACCTTGCTTCCTTTCTGCCTCCAAGGCTGGCTTATTGTATTTTATCTACCTTCAACATATTCAAGGCAGTTTAGAAAGCCTTCCTTACCGAGTTATAATAAAGTGATATTAGTGAGTAAAAATCTTAAAACAGACTAAAATAAAATGTTCTAAAATATAAGACAAGTGTTTTTTTCCAGGCTTTATCTAAAATATAACTTTAAAAAGTTATATTTTCTATAATATAACTTAAAACAGTTATATTTCATACAATATAACTTTTTTTTAAAATAAACTTAACTAAAAAATTTGGCCAAAGCACATTTTTCGGTCAGTGGTATAGGATAGGGTAGTGCATTTAATTTCGGCACTTTTCCGAATTGGCCATTTTTGATTTTGGACTATATCTTTGGTAATCCTGGACGAAATACGACGTTTGAGAGCTCAAATGAGAGCTAATTATATGTAGATGACTGTCGTGAGCTTTTTATTTGTTATATTATGATATTTTTATGTGAAATTGTGTGATTTATAAAAAATAAAATTGTTACTTGTTTTTAGAACATGGGCATTTCATGATTACGCAATAAATTGGTTTAAAAATTAAGCTGTCCTGGTAAAATTTAGTCTATTTTCCGAATTTTCAGTCCCCGTGGTTTTAGGTCGGGTGTTAAATTATAGTTGTAAATAGTTAAAAGACAACGTCAAAATGTGTAGGGGTCATAGCACTGCACTTAAACTCGATTAAGGAGGTCTTCTTAAAAAATACCGAAATTAAATGCACTTTTTTCCCAAATTTTGCTCATTTTGATACCATTTTGCATTTTAGCTGTAACTTTTTGCCAGTTACACGATGAACAACAAGTAGAAGCTTAAACTAAAGAAAACTGTCTGGAGATAATGATAGGTTTTTAAATTTTTGAAAATGATGATTTTTTGACTGAGAAATAATCGATTGTTTGTAAAGTGCCGAAATTAAATGCAAACATTTAATTTCGGCAATTTTCCCTTTTTTTAAAAACTGATTTAATTAAGTAAAAAAAAACTACTTTCGTACAGTGAAACTTTTGTGACGCAACGCAGTATCGTGAAAGCAGCTTTAAAATGAGCTATCAAACCTGAAAATCGGGCCGTACAGTGAAAAGTTACATCGGAAAAACAAAAAAGTGCCGAAATTAAACGCACTACCCTACACAACAAAATTTTAACTATCTTAAGAGAACTATGAACTAATTTTTTAATAACACAAATTGAAAAAAAATTTCAAGGATTTCGTTCAAGCCTATGAAAGGAATGGATTCTCTAATTTTAAAAAAATTGGAATATGAGAATGGGGTTGTTAAAATTTGTCCGATCAAAATCATTGCCAGTGGGCAAGGGTTTTACACCACTTTTTAGTGCAGTGCAGGGTGTAGTCTTTTTTAGTGCAGTGCAGTGCAGTGCAGGGTAGTGCATTTAATTTCGGCACTTTTTTGTTTTTTCAATGTATCTTTTTACTGTATGGCCCGATTTTCATGTTTGATAACTCATTTTGAAGCTTTCACGATACTGCGTTGCGTCACGAAAATTTCACTGTACGAAAGTATTTTTTTACTTAATTAAATCAGTTTTTAAAAAAATGGAAAATTGCCGAAATTAAATATGTGCATTTAATTTCGGCACTTTAAAAACAATCGATTGTTTCTCAGTCAAAAAATTTTCATTTTCAAAAATTTAAAAGCCTATCATTATCTCCAGACAGTTTTCTTTAATTTAAGTTTTTACTTGTTGTTCAACGTGTAACTGGCAAAAAGTTACAGCTAAAATGCCAAATGGTATCAAAATGAGCAAAATTTGAGCAAAAAGTGCATTTAATTTCGGCACTTTTTAAAAGGACCATCTTAATCGAGTTTAAGTTCAGTGCTATGACCCCTACACATTTCAACGTTGTCTTTTAAATATTTACAACTACAATTTAACACCCGACCACTTAATTCAATCCGTTTTTACCTACAGCATATGAGTGCCGAAATTACACTATTTTATTTAGTAACGATTGCTCACCACAGACGCAACGTAGAACTACGGGGACTAAAATTTCGGAAAATAGACTAAATTTTACAAGGACAGTTTAATTTTTGAACCAATATATTGCGTAATCATGAAATGCCCATGTTCTAAAAACGAGTAACAAATTTATTTTTTAGAAATCACATAATTTCACATGAAAATATCATAACATAACAAATAAAAAGCTCACGACAGTCATCTACACATAATCAGCTCTCATTTGAGCTATCAAACGTTGTATTCCGTCCAAGATTACCAAAGATATAGTCCAAAATCAAAAATGCCCAATTAGGAAAAAAGCCGAAATTAAATGCACTACCCTATATAGATTGGCAAGCAGATTTAATAAGCTATAGCGAATTAAACTGAAATCACGTTTTATTAAATTGATCAATATTTTAGTATAGCGTTTTTATTTTCCGAAAGTTTATAATATTTTACTTTATTTTTTTTGTTATTTTTTGAAAAAACTATAGACAACTAAAATCCAATACTATATAAACATGCTAGCCTTTTTTTACTAAACACTTTTTTTTGCTTAAGTAACTCTAAGACCGTGGTATGATGATGTTTTTATTTCAATAAAAACTTTGAAAATTGACTGAGCTATTGAATGGGATAAATGAGATAAAAACTCTGGGAAAACCAAAACGTCGTTTGCCCGGATTCAAACAAAATATAGTTTGTCGCCCTTATAACCACAGACCCTCGCCATAGCCTGTCATTGAGGGGAAATACAGAGTAATTATTCAGAATTAATTTATTAAATTTTATAGCAAGTTAAATCAAGCATGTTTTCGGAAGACTTGGATTTATAGATTTCAGTTTTATTTACAATATAAATTTTTTGAATGGTAGTATTTCTGCTGAACAAAAATTCATTTTTAGCAAATCATAGAATATAATAATGTTATAAATTTATTTTATTTATATATTTATATTTATATAAAGTTTATTGTTAATAATACTAGTAAAACAGCTATGTTAAATCGTTATAGTTTCACGTCTGTAATTTCATTGAATTGTAAACTCTTAAAAGGAACTTGCATATAGTGAATAGTGAATAAAAAACAGAAATAGAAAAAACTGACAATCACACTGATTTTTTTATAGTACGGGTATCGTATACATTAACTGAATTCGATAATAGTCAAACGATTTGAATGAAGCTTTGCAAAAAAGAAGCCCAAGTTGCGAAAAACTTAAACATTGAATTAAGTTAAATTACAAAATTAATATTAATAATTAATAATTACAAAAGGTCAATTTTTCTAAAAAAAGATGGATCAAATTTTGAAAAAACGGTCTTATTTGCTTAGTACTGCTGCAATTAAAGAAAATTTAAAATTTAAGTTCTTGGCTGCATAAGTTTTTTTCTGCAAAATATTATTAAATCGGTCTATTTTTAAATTATCAACTGCAAATTGTTCATATTTATTTAGAATACTCCTTATAATAATGGCTGAATACATTACACTGGTTGTGGACGTTAGTTTGTTTATATTATTTGAAAGTGTTTTTTGTAACGTTTTATTCGAATTCGCATGCGCAAACATAAAAAAAGTTGCTAAAAAAGTTGATATAAACCCATTATATCAGATAAATTGCGTGGATTTTGTTTTTCACATAAGTATGCGAAAGTTCCCTGCTTGTGGCTTTAGACCCACAAGCAGAAAACTTGGAGCCATGAGAATTTTTTTGGAAACTTGGAGCCAAGAACAATGGGAACTTAAAGCCATTAAGAAAAAAACTTGTTTGGGCTTAGATTAAGGTTTCGCTTAGGCTTAGGTACACGTTTTAGCAATTTTTACTTTTGGTTCCAAGTTCCCAACTTACATCTCCAAGTTCCCAAGGCTCTATCGACCCTAAATCGTGCGAAAATTATAAACGAATTCGTTTGTTTATATTGCTTTTTTAAAACAGCGTACAAAAATTTTTTAACAAACTACTATATCGCATTATTTAAGTATTTATGAAATTATTCTAATAATAGCTTATAAAATAATAATTCTAATAATAATAATAATAATGCGTTTGTTTTTGGGGTATACTTTAGAACTCAAAAAATGGTGCTCCACTCGTAAGCTCCGCAATTTGGTGAAGATAGTTTATTATACTGCATTCAGTTTATGTTATATTTAAGCTTTCCATATTTTTTTTTAATTTGGTCCTCTCAAAAAACTTTGGGTCTATTTGTGTTGTTTAAAATTTTAACAACATCAAAGGCAAAGGTTCTTTTAGGACTTTTACAATGATTATACCGTTATTCTTTTAAAAAACAATCTAAGAGAAAAATTCCTTTTATTTTTTGCTATTTCAAATGCAGTAGAATTAGGTTACTATTCAATAACTTTAATTATGTTACAAAATTTATTCAAACATATTTTTCTGATAAAAAACTATGCTCACAAACAACTATTATGCATTTGTGCAAATTAATCAACGCAACTTGTGTTCGTTTGCTTAGGCGGCTATACAAATTAATTTATAACATGAAACATTATACTAAATTAACAATACATAATGAATAAAAAACACACGTATTAGGAAACTGTTTCAAAGTAGATGGTGGAGAAATTTAGTTAATATACTGGGGAATATTATTTTATTTATGGAATTTTTTTTCGGAAAAAATGTCAAAACAATAATTTGAATATTTTTGTGAAATTAAAATAGGCACCTTGCACTGGAACTCAGTTTATACATGAAGTATGCAATAAGCTAGCGAGTCACCATAATGGATAATTACCGTATCTCCTACTTATCTTTTGTAGTATGCAGATCAAACGATCGCAATTTCACGTCCTTTCGGTCCGTTGATCTGCATACTACAAAAAATAAGTAGGAGATACGGTAATTATCCATTATGGTGACTCGCTAGTTTATTGCATACTTCCAGTGCAAGGTGCCTATAAAATTACGTTTTTAAACAAGATTTCTGTTTTCAAACCTATTAAAAAGTGAACTTTATGTTAAATTATTTGAATATGGAGAGAAATTTTGGCATATTTAAGCAGCTAACTAGCGTAAAATTAAAAGATTTTATTGTGAAAGTATTGAGCCAGTTTCTGATACTTGTACAATAAAATAAGTGTAAATTTTACAATTAATTTAGAATAAATTTTTATTAAAAAAGCAAGTGTTTTATTGTAATTTTATAAAAAAGGTTTTGTTAGTTTGTTTTTTTATTGATTTAACCTGTCTGCTGATCCTCATTTACACAAAAATCAAAACTTGTCGTATTTTTGCTCAGTTGCGCATTATTGCTGGTGTATAATATATTTTTTGGTTGTTTTTTCTTTTTGTCTATTTTACGTTATCATTATGAGTAGCAGCTACGAAGATATGGCGCGCGGGGAGAAGCGCAAGCTAGACGAACCTACAGATATTGCACAGGTAAAAAATTTTGTTTATCATTAATATTTCGATCTATGGTTCTTATTATTTTTAATCAGTTTTTATCTTAATTTCAAATCCTAACAGTAGCTTTTTACTAAGAATTTTGACCTTAACTAGGTAACTCCGCCATTTAATTACTACGTTATGACTAAATGCCAGTCCCAAGCTTGGTTGGATGACTAAGATAAGCCTACTTTGTTTATATTAGCCACCCAGAAAGGAGGAGAGTCACTAGCTTTTCAAATTCTTAACTTAGTTAAAGTTTTTTTCTTTAAAAGTGCTAATTATAATTCGTACATTTTTTAACATCATTGTTATTTTGCGTATAATTCGCTTCTTACTTCGTAAATTACTCTTAATTATAACACTTGGGTGTTTGTTTAACTTTTTAGGCAATCTTTTGTGCCTATTTAATTGCTCCTTTTTATTTTCGTTGCGTATTATCTTTTTACTTTTAACAATTTTAGCTTTTTATATTTCTCCCTCTGGCCCTTTTCTTTAAAATTTTTGGGTTTTTTTTTCATCCTCACGCGTCCATTTTGTTCTCTATTAGTTTTTCATCCCAAGTAAAAAATCCGAGTCAAAATCTAACCTAATGTTAGAATATTCTAAAACTACTAAAGCTTATACTGTATTCAACGTTGATAGGCTTTTATACCATGTTTTGATTTACACAAACGGTAAATTACAAATTTTAACGTGCAATGCAAGAATTTATTTAGGAATATCGTTAAACCAGTGTAAATTTTGGGCACTGAAATCTAAACACGATTCTACTTTAACAAAAGTTCTCAATGTAAAATGTAATCCTAAGCATCAATTAAGATAAAAAATATCATAATACCCCGGTAAGGACGGCCTTTGAACCTGCCTTCCAAAAACTGGAGGCAGGTAAAACTGCCTCGGACGCAGGTAGGAGGCAGGTGACCACGCCTCCTATGTTGACAATATACAGGTTAGAAGGCAGCTAGGAGGCTGGTAGGAGGCAGGGTGGAAGCAGCTAGGAGGCAGGTAGGAGGCAGGTTAGAAGGCAGCTAGGAGGGGGGGGGGGGGTGGGGGGGGGGGGGGGGGGTGGGGGGGTGTGGGGGGGGGGGGGTTGGGGGGTGGGGGGGGGGGGGGGGGGGCGGGGGGGTGGTGGGGGGGGGGCGGGGGGGGGGGGGTGGGGGGGGGGGGGGCGGGTGGAGCAGGTAGGAGGCAGGTTAGAAGGCAGCTAGGAGGCAGGTAGGAGGCAGGTGACCACGCCTCCTATGTTGACAATATACAGGTTAGAAGGCAGCTAGGAGGCAGGTGACCACGCCTCCTATGTTGACAATATACAGGTTAGAAGGCAGCTAGGAGGCAGGTAGGAGGCAGGGTGGAAGCAGCTAGGAGGCAGGTAGGAGGCAGGGTGGAAGCAGGTAGGAGGCAGGTAGGAGGCAGGGTGGAAGCAGGTAGGAGGCAGGTAGGAGGCAGGGTGGAAGCAGGTAGGAGGCAGGTAGGAGGCAGGTAGGAGGCAGGGTGGAAGCAGGTAGGAAGCAGGTAGGAGGCAGCAAAATTTACGATGGAGGCAGGTAGGAGGCAGGGTGGAAGCAGCTAGGAAACAGGTAGGATGCAGGTTAGAAGGCAGCTAGGAGGCAGGTAGGAGGCAGGGTGGAAGCAGGTAGGATGCAGGTAGGAGGCTGGTAGGAGGCAGGGTTGAGGCAGGTCGGAGGCAGGGTGGAAGCAGGTAGGAGGCAGGTAGGAGGCAGCAAAATTTACGATGGAGGCAGGTAGGAGGCAGGGTGGAAGCAGCTAGGAAACAGGTAGGATGCAGGTTAGAAGGCAGCTAGGAGGCAGGTAGGAGGCAGGGTGGAAGCAGGTAGGATGCAGGTAGGAGGCTGGTAGGAGGCAGGGTGGAGGCAGGTCGGAGGCAGGGTGGAAGCAGGTAGGAGGCAGGTAGGAGGCAGCAAAATTTACGATGGAGGCCAGTAGGAGGCAGGAAAAAACCGTTTTTTTTCCATTCAGGCGCCCCGTCCTTACCGAGATATCAAGAATGACAAGAGGTTAATCGACGCTAATTTGTTAACTTATCTTTTACAAGAAAACTCGCACATATGCACGACTTACATTAACAGAACTTTACTACACTATACACTGTTGTGTTCCTTTTTATTGATTATTATTTTTTAAAAATAAATACCAAAATCATCTGACTGTTCATAACATTCTGATCATAAACTAACAGAAATAGTACGAAATTATACGGAAAATACCGGGTAATCCAAAAAAGCGAGATGTTTCTAATTTTAGAAGATTTTATTACTTCAGGTATAAAAAATAAACAAAAACAATATCAAGGTCTTCACAAATTGCTGGCCATAAACCGTCGAAAACGTTTTGTTTGTTTTTAATAAAAGGTATAAAACATAGCCTTTTAATAGTAATTTCTTTCAAAAACAAGAAACAATTATGCTGTTTTTTTAGGTTATTGTGCTAAGAGTATTATAAAAAAACAAAAAAAGAATAAAAAAGCTTATACAAATTTTTGCAGACAAAAAAAAACACAAAAAAGCTTATACAAATTTTTGTTTATGGTGTAAGAAAAATGTATAAACATCAAAAAAAAAAACACTTACAAGGTTATCTAAAGACAAGGCAGAACTGTCCATTTTCTCAGGTTTGTCCACAGTACTGGAAGAGTCCATGGCTGAAGAGGCTACCTGATCAGTTGTACTAGTTGCTGAAAAGTATTAGGATTTTTAAATTACCACATTTTAAACTAAAAATTTTTTTTATAAGGTGTAAAAGTCATTAGCTTGGTTCCTGTTGAAGAATATTCTAAAAATTTCAAAATTTGTTTAGCATTTTCTTTAGAAATAAAAAACTATTATGATTGGTAACACGTAAAATTGAATTTTATAGCAAAATTTTAAGAAGATATGAAACAATCAATAAAACTACAGTTACGGTTTTTACAAAACTATAGCAAGATTTTTTTAATTAGCATTGAAAAACAGCATTTTTTCAGAGTTATAATCAAAAAAATTGCAAAAAAAAATTAAAAACTATTATTTCAACTTTTGTTTAATTTAGTATTCCATTACGTTGAAAATTAATCTATCTTTTGCATCCGCCCCCATAATTTGCCTGTCCCCACCAACATTTTAACTTTAACTTAAACAAAACTTTAACAAATTAAATTTTACCATTTTTAATGTAAACTGACTCATTCCTTATTGTAGAAAAATTATTTTTCAACATTCTAACTGTTAAAAACTATTAAAAATCATTATTTATCTAATCTAATTCGATTAGATGAATGGTTTAATAGTTTTTTATAGTTATTGCCTATTAAAAATAGGAAATTATTGCTTATTTTTCTTCTGCATTCTAATTTTTTTACAAAATAATTATGGTTTAATAATAAACTAACTTCGTTTAGCTATGTTTAAATAAAATACATTCCTTTAATATTAAAGAAGAAATATTGAAAAAAAACTTAAAAGTAAAAAAAAAAACATAATTAGGTAACCTCCTCTAAACTTTAGCCATTTAAAACTTGAACTTTAAGAAAAACTACAAAATAATCTGAGCACACATATCTAAAGTGTAAGTTTTCAAAGCTTTACAAGCTAACTCTAATCTATTTTTAGAGATATATCAGAAATATAAGTTAAAAAAATTACCCATATGAGAAACATCGAAAAACTTTAATTATAAAAAAATATAAATTGATCTAAGAAAAATTACAATATATTTTAATTTTACCTTCGGAAGGACTGTGCGGTAGTGCCGGAGAGTGAACTTCTTGAGAGGAAGCTTCAGCTTTAACCTCGCTCTCTTCAACCTCTTTTTTAGCTTCTTCGGTGACAACTTTCTCTACAAACAGAGTCAGTGAAGTTGTTAATTGGTCTAATGGAACAATTTCCCAAATTAAAGATGGTTTATTGTTGTTTACCTAATATTATGCTTTTTCAAATGTTGCAGCTTGTTGGGCCAGTTTATCAGATCATTTCGTCATAACAACGAAATTCAATCCTTAGATGAGATAACTGACGATAAATTAATTTGTATTCGGAATGTCTTACGTATTCAATATACATTTTATCTAGTTTTTACACGCAGCGAGTCAAAGCCGAAGACAATGTTTTTTAAAATTTGTCCAGGGGTCGGGGAGTTTTAAGCATAGAAAACTTATTGCAAAATTATAGCAATTTATTTATTTAGGAATACCAAATTTAGAGTCATTTAGTAAGACTTTAGCTTAAGTTTTAGAGAAAAAATGGGTTTTGGTTTAGGCCCCGTTCACACCCTACAGAGCTACAGTATTTTTTTAATTTCAGCTCGGTCGGTTCAGTATTAAAAGAGTAATGTGTTTTGGGCGATATGGGAATTTGATTTGTGACAATACCCCTTTAAGTTTCAACAAATTTAAACTAATTCAAATTTTGTTGACAATTCTAGAGGTTTAAGGTCTCTCCGGACAGTTCTTATTGCAGAGCGTTCAATAGTAAATCAATTGGAATAAAGAGCAAATATTACCCATTTTTTTACACACAATTTATTTTTGAAGTATTATACTTTTAGAGTTTTATAATATTTTAAGATATTCAAATGACGGAAATTTGACAAATTGGCGAAAAGCAAGCAACAAATTCTGTTTACAATAATAAATATTTCTTAAATTTATATGAAATAAATTTTAAAAATTATAAAAAAAATTAAAAAAAAACATATATTAAAATTAAACAAAAATTATGGCCAAATATGTTTTATGTGGGAATCGATCTCGCGACCTTTAAAAAATTTGACGACGCGCTGGCCGACTGTGCCACTGCAACCATGGATTGATGAGCTCTAAAAGCGATTTATAAACAAACCCTCTGAAATAAATCGATAAAACGCACGACAGAACTATTTATGCGTTAAAAATACAAAAGATATTATGGCCTTCTAAAAATTATAAATTTCAATAGAAATATACTATTTGGAGCTTTAAATTTTACCAAATTAAATTAAATCGAAGTCTCACCGCAATTTTGAAAAAATTAACCCCCATTTTTTACGGAAAATTGTATATTAAACCATAAATACAAAAAATTTCCATAAATTGTCACGTTTGTGAAAAAGGGTACCAATTTTCTCTTTGTTAGAAGTATTTTGCCTAATAAATAATGAGTAGTGCATATTTCTAAGGGTTTAAAAAAAATTTCGTTGCAATCTGATTTTTAATATCAATTATTTCAACTACTGCCAATAATATAATAAATGTGCACTTTATAATCGCGGTATTTTTGCCTTTTTAACACTCATATTAATTTTTTATAGAAATATTTCTATATTTCACGAGATATCGTAGGGTAGTGCATTTAATTTCGGCACTTTTTTGTTTTTCCGATGTAACGTTTCAATGTATGGCCCGATTTTCATATTTGATAGCTCATTTTGAAGCTTTCACGATCCTGCGTTGCTTCACAAAAGTTTCACTGTACGAAAGTAGATTTTTTATTTCATTAAATCAGTTTTTAAAAAATGGAAAATTGTCAAAATTTAATGTGTGCATTTAATTTCGGCACTTTACAAACAATCGACTGTTTCTCAGTCAAAAAATCATCATTTTCAAAAATTTAAAAGCTTATCATTATCTCCAGACAGCTTTATTTAATTTAAGCTTTAACTTGTTGTTTAACGTGTAACTGGCAAAAAGTTACAGCTAAAATGCCAAATGGTATCAAAATGAGCAAAATTTGGGAAAAAGTATTTAATTTCGGCACTTTTTAAAAGGACCCCTTAATCGAGTTTAAGTGCAGTGCTATGACTTCTACACATTTCAACATTGTCTTTTAACTATTTACAACTACGATTTAACACCCGACCACTTGATTCAACCCGTTTTTACCTACAGCAATATGTGTGCCGAAATTACATTATTTTATTTTACAACAATTGCTCACCACAGACGCAACGTAGACCCACGGGGACTAAAAATTCGGAAAATAGATTAAATTATATCAGGACAGTTTAATTTTTAAACCAATTTATTGCGTAATCACGAAATGCCCATGTTCTAAAAACGAGTAACAATTTTATTTTTTATAAATCACACAGTTTCATATAAAAATATCATAACATAACAAATAAAAAGCTCACGACAGTCATCTACATATAATTAGCTCTCATTTAAGCTATCAAACGTCGTATTCCGTCCAGGATTACCAAAGATATAGTCCAAAATAAAAAATGTCCAATTGGGAAAAGTGCCGAAATTAAATCCACTACCCTATGCCAAAAATCGCGATTTACCATTAGGAAAATCTGCTATTTTCGAAATTTTTAGAAGTGATAAGAGACAGTGGAAAAATTTTGAAAAATTTCAGTGTTATATGAGCCGAAGGAAAAATCTACCTTTTGGAAATTTTTAAAAGATAATAAAAACGGTGGAGTAATTTAGAGGATTTTCAGAAGGTAATATTACCCCTAAAAATTGTACCTGTTTGAGGTTTTTTAGAAGGTGATTTAAAAATGTGGAGAAATTTCAAGAATTTTCAGAGGGTTTTAAGAGCCTTGCGAAAAAACTTACTTTTTTGGAAATCTTTAGACGGTAGTTAGTATAGGTGGGTTGGGAAATTTGGAAAATCTTCATAGAATAATAGGAGATATGTAAAAAATCTACGTTTTTGAAAATGTTTGGAATGTGTATAAAATATAGAAATTTTAAAAAAATTTCATAGTCTGGTGGAAAAATCTTCATTTTTGGAAAATTTTAGAAGGAGATTATAAGACGGTAGAGAAGAAATTGAAAGGATTTTATGGGTGATATGGGCTTGTGGCAAATGTACCTTTTTGAGGTTCTTCAGAGGATGGTATGAGCCGGTGGGACTGGAGGGCTGTATCCAGCGAGGTTGCATCAAGAGCGTCTTTAGTTGCTACGGTGAATGGGTGCCCATTTTGTTCCAACGCTGTGTCTATATATACGAAAACCACGTTATTCGGATCTACATATGTTATTACTGTAACTTATATTGTCAATGGTTATTTATTTAGAGATGAGAAAATACGCTATGATTGAGAAAAAAATGTTATGAACGTTGTTCATTTTGAATAAATATTTCATTTCAGTTCCATAAGTAATATTTTAATTTTTAAATTACAATCAAAAGTAAGTTTGAAGTTTTATTATTAAGATGTTCTTGTAGCTTACCGATTTTTATGATAAAATTTGTTTGACTTTAAGTTTAAAAAAAATAGCGCAGTAAAATAAATTTATAAAAAATTTGGTCCTAAAAACAAAATTGGAACTCTGCAACTTGTTTTATAACATTTTTTTCTAAAATTATTTTTACAACGCACAAGGATTTAAAATCATTAAAGTATCGTAAGGTTCGTATTTAATTGCATTTTATGATTTAATTTTTTCGTTATTTTACACAAAGAGCAAAAATAAAAAAAAAGGTTTTTAAATTTTAAACAATTCCAATAAATCAGTGAGAATACGCTATAACAATTAATATTCTACTATTTATTAGTACTTCAGAGACGCAACTGACTTATAATTTTTTAGCCGCTTATAAAAATGACATGAGAAAATTTTTATTTAGCGATAAGGTATCAGATTAAAATGAAAATGTGATACATTTGAAACACATTAGTTATTCTCGCTATTTTATACCAACAAAACATAATATAACTAATAATAAAAAATCCAAAATATAATAATAAATACAGTTGCAAAAATGCATGCTTAGTTCTCGGGTTTAGAAGTTTTTTGGAAGATCTATTACTTTTGGTGAAAAACCAATATTCAAACATGCAATTTTTTGCAATATTTTTGCCAAGCCAAATCCAGTTGGGGTTTTATTCCTAGCATTTGTTTGGTTAAGAAAATACAGGAGTCAATACTTTGGAATATATAGCGAAAAATACTTTGGAAGTACCTAGCATACAAGTCAAAATGCGTTCGGCTTTTAGAAAACGAATGCTAGCCATAGCGTTAATTTTTCAGGTTTTTTTAAATATACTATATATAAACTGTTTTATTTTACTCTTTGCCTTAAAAAATTGTTATTAAATAAACCTCGCGGTTGTAGGTCTTTAAAATTTAAGCTATTCAATGCGCTTAGAAAAGAAAGTATTTCTGAGCTGTTGCCATTTATATACACGCCTCGTGTGAACAAGCAAATCTAATGAAAAATGAAATCGTCGAATCCTTATATCGTGGTTGGTCCAGAAACTAAATAAGCGTTGTGGTTAACGTTTCGGTTGAAGTTTAATTGTTTCATAGTATAGTCACAATAATAATAATAAAAATAATAAATAAAAATAATAATAATAATAATAATAATAATAATAATAATAATAATAATAATAATAATAATAATAATAATAATAATAATAATAATAATAATAATAATAATAATAATAATAATAATAATAATAATAATAATAATAATAATAATAATAATAATAATAATAATAATAATAATAATAATAATAATAATAATAATAATAATAATAATAATAATAATAATAATAATAATAATAATAATAATAATAATAGTAATAATAATAATAATAATAATAATAATAATAATAATAATAATAATAATAATAATAATAATAATAATAATAATAATAATAATAATAATAATAATAATAATAATAATAATAATAATAATAATAATAATAATAATAATAATAATAATAATAATAATAGTAATAATAATAATAATAATAATAGTAATAATAATAATAATAATAATAGTCATAGTAATAATAATAATAATAATAATAATAATAATAATAATAATAATAATAATAATAATAATAATAATAATAATAATAATAATAATAATAATAATAATAATAATAATAATAAAATAACAATAAAAATATTAAAAATAAATAATAATAATAATAATAATAATAATAATAATAATGATGATAAATAATAATAATAATAATAATAATAATAATAATAATAATAATAATAATAATAATAATAATAATATTATTATTAATAATAATAATAATAATAATAATATACAATAAATAATAATTAAAAGCCCTTTTAAATTACTAATTTGCATTTATAATGGTAGTTTTCGCAAAAGGAACTACGTGGTATAGGTTTTATACATTAGATAATATTAATTTGCTTAAACATAATTAATTTTCTTACTTATTTAACTTTATGCAACAAAAGTATACTGTTTTGAAAATGAAATATATAAAACTATTCATTGTTTGTATTTAGTTCGTACTAAAATTATTTCCAAAAAAAAATTTTAAGTGAGCAGATTTCACAAATGGAAAGGAAATTTTATACCAAAATTTTTCCAAAATTTTACCAAAATTTTTCAAATTTGTCACCAAAATTTTTCAATCAATTTATCAGTGTATTTGTGTTATTAAACCAGGACAATCGAAGCTTCTGTTGTAACGATATGTTAACTGTAAAAAATTTATTGGATCAAAACTTTTTTGTCTAAAGCCAAAATTTGTTTCAAAAACTAAAGTTTTTTACGGAATTAAGGCTCCTTTTTAAATACACTTACTATTTCTCAAAAACTTCGAGCTCTAGAGCTTCACCGCAATTATTTGTTTTAATTTCGGGAATATTATTAAATAATTTTATCGATTATTTTGTAAAAATTTTGCTGTATTTAATTTTTTTAGCTTGATAAAAACAATAAAAATAGTCCTAAAATTCGGAATGCCGTAAATTCAAACTTAACTACATATTTAGTGATTCACGTTACGGAAAGTGCGGTAGATACAAGCATAATAATATGTAATAATAATAGGCATAATAATACAACATTTGTTTATAGGTAAAAGTATTTTCGCAGAATTATTTTTGTATTGATCACACGCTCGTCATACTTGGGTGGAATTTAGATCTTACAACGGTAAGTTGGATAAGGTGGAACTGGTTAATAAGTTTGAAATCGAATATTTAAAATGTGGAACTCCGAAGTTTTGTAGTCTTTAAGTTTAAATGGCCAAAGCACCGGAGCGCAATTAACATCACTTAAAATATTTTTTCAAACTTTATATTGGCTTAGTAATTTTTAAAAAACTTTCTGTTTGCTCTCACGCAATTATCAAAGAATTTAAAAAAGAATTAAATTTACAAAAAGTTTAAAAAATATTATAACAAAAACGTTTAACAAAATTTTAGAATTTAAAACTATATATATATATATATATATATATATATATATATATATATATATATATATATATATATATATATATATATATATATATAATATATATATATTGTTTTATCGCGCAACATATTAAATGATAACTTCACACACACAATGCAAAGACATTACGCGCGTTTCTAAAATAGATTTCTAATCTTATCAGGCGTTAAATACAAGAGGGACGTCTTCCTGAACATTGCTAATAGATAAGACATCCACTAGCTTCGAAGAGACCTAAAATTAATATAAAAGCATAGTGAACAGTATATATATGGCGAATCGGCGAAAAGCCAAGAGAAGATTATTTAAATATTTACATTGCGCTGTGTAAGTTTAAATAAAGCAAAATAAATCAACCGCAAGAAATAATGAACGAAATGTTACAAAGTATATTAACCCGCTAGCGTAGCCAATATTTTGGCCAAAACACTTAAATTAATAAACAAACTGACGTATATATCATAAATAAAAAAAGCAAAATTTATAATAAAATTTAAAACAATTGATGTCAGATTGAAAAGTTTTGAATTAAAATGTTTTTAGAAGGATACTAATTAAGAACGAAAAAAATGTTTAAGTGTAAAAAAATTTTTAATATATAATTTAGTTTATTTTGAAAGAATCTTCAGACTCGGCAATATTGTAAGGTAAATATTTGACGTTAAAGTTCCTTTATTAGCCCATTAATTAACAGAATATTGCTAAAAAATTCATTATTCTCCTCTGATTATTAAGGTAAAAAATTTGTTTTACAGGCAAAAGAAAATTTGGAGGTTTGAAAACTACGAATTTCGAAACTAAAAATGTTTAGCTTGCTAAAACTTAGTGGTAGTTTAGTTAAAGGGGAGCCAGAATATTATGTTTTGATTGGAAAGATGAAAAAATAGACATATTTTTGCTGGATATCGCAATTTTACTAAAAAAGATCCTCTTCCCCAACCACAGAGCAGATTAGGCTAAATGAAGTATCTTTGGAAACTTTGTATTCTGGGGAATATTGTAACGGAGTTAAATTTTTGAAAAAATACATTGATATCTTTATGCTGGACAATATATCTATATTTTCATTAAAGAGGTTAGAAAACCTCCTCCATGACCAGAAAACAAATTAGTTTAAATAAGTACGTAAAAATCATTGGAAAACTTATAGTATTGAAAATACTGTAGGATTTATTTTGAATTTTCCAAAAAAGTTAATAAAAACATTTTTATTAAAATTTGTTTGCTAAAACTGTTTCTTCCATTTATATAACTATCACAGCAGCGAGACAGAGTTTACAATCTGCGTTCAGTCCGTGCTAATAATGTGGGAGAGTTAATGAAAAATATTCATATTAGTGATGTTTCCTATTCTTTATGTATATCACGTTTCGGAGCTCCGGCCACTTAAAAGGAAGGGAGCTCCGGAGCTTCGCCTCTTAAATGAGCGATTTAAGGCTTATTTAAGCTTATTTAAATAAGTTTTGCAAAAAACATTTAGTCTCCAAAAATTTTTGACAAAGTAATCTATACCATCACTCGTTAATTATTCATGAAATAAGTATAAAAGTATAGGGCGGAGCTACGGGGTATAGCTACGAGTATAGCTCTGGGGCTCCTAATGCGGAGCTTCGAGGGTTGCTCCGGAGTTTCTAAAGCAGAGCTCCGGAGCTCGGAGCCCCGAAGAACATCACTAGATTTAACTCTGCTTTAGTTCTTTATTTTTCATTTTATTCTGTTCATACTGTGTAATCTTTTGTATTTCTTGAAAAACAGTGAACCGAAAAAATTTTGAAATCGGAATAATTAAATAATCTTATAGATTCTAACTGTACGTAGTCAAAGTTAGGTTTCCAAAAATCTTTTTGACTATCTAACACGGCTATATAAATTCATCAATTTAAATCAAACAATCGGCCACAACAAAACCCCGCTTGCTTTCATTAAACACGGTTAATTTCGCGCTTAATACAGTTTTTTTAGCGTATACATAGCCGATTTTAATTACCTCGGCGCGAAAATGTTTCAAATATTCGGTATATTACAGGCCCGGCTTTCGCAATAAACATATATACGCGCAAAACAAATAAAACTCGGGGCGACGACCGTTCGGCGTACGCGTTTGGAAAATGGATTTTCACATAATCTCATCGGGCGTGAAATACTAGAAGGAGGTCTGATTTAACTCCCGATTAGAAAAAGCCAACTGCCAGCCGTAAGCCTTTTCCCTTGCATATAGAGGGAGGGAAAGCAGAAGACAGAGGGCGCGAAGAATAGTATTATCTACCTACCTATATCTGTAACCTCCATATCCGTGTATGCAAATCACGCCTTTACCGGCAGGATAATATTTTACGAAGGACTTTAAGCGATCGAGCGAAACGCTATACGTAGACCTGGGAGCTTGTACCGGTGCGCGGTAGCTAAAGCTCGCACTGAGACCCGAAAAGCCCGGAGAATCGAGGGGGAGAAGAGCCGCTATGCAGGGGATTGAAAAAGTGGAACGCCATTAAAATCAGTTTACGCTTTGAAGAGATTCGATCAGAAGGGCGCCCCTATTTACCGGATAAATTTTTAGGGAGGCCGTCGAGAGTCAATTGCCGATTATCACGCCACAGATATTTTCCATTTAGAAAACTCCATTTCGATAGGTGCCGGAGCAAGAAACCAACAAAGACAAAGAAATACATCTTTATTAGTGAAAGCTCCGAGCTTCAGTTTACTAAGTTCCGAGAAACCCTCCAGAGCTCCGCAGCTCCGCAGTATTCTATTTATATGGAACTTTATAGTGGGGCTCTTGAGAATTACGAATTTCAGCTGGTTTTTTTAATATTAAAGATTAATGACATAGCATAATATGCAATGGTTTTGTAATTTTTTAAATCCTTTTAAAAACTATAAAAATAATAGTTTTATTTCAAAAGAACAAAAAAATGTTTTATTAATAACAGAATTATTAACTAACAACAGAAATAAAATTTTTGATTTAAATCCAAAAAATAAATTTGGGAACTTAAAGCCCCATAATTGAACTTTTTAAAATCAATAAGATTTTTTCCATAAAAACAAAAAGTATATTTATTTTAAATCTTAATAACTATTAACAGGCCTGATAAAAAACGTAAAATAAAACTAACATCATGTGTAAAGAAGTTATGAAATTGATAATTATCGATTAATTATAAATTAATTAGAATTTTAGTCAATATCTGTACTATTTTTTAGTGTTTGTAGACTTTGCTAACTTTAACAAATATTAGTCTAACTTTCCTTCAAAGACCAGTTTTTTAAAATTAAATCGAAAAATTGGGACTTTTGTCTGGGCTTGAAGCAGTTACCTTTTCTCAATCTGGAAGCATTTTGATTTTAAACTACCCAAGCCACTGCAATTTTTGCTAAAATTTACTATTTTGTGTCATTGATTTTTGCTTTGTATTGCAACTGATTTACAACTGAAAGCGTTATAAACCTGTCCGGATATACACATAGAGACCTTAAGGGAGATTGGTCTATAAATAAAAAATAAGAAAAAAAATGGAAATCAGAATGCCGATTGAGAAGCAAACCAACAAGTACAATAATTGTGCTTCAAATGCGTAAAGCTTCGGTTTAATACTGCAGAATAAATCATAAATAGTATAAAGCGCACCCGACTGTGACTTATTACATTTAATTTCTCTGCGCATATATAGCTCTAAAAAAACACCAAGGCGTGTATTTTCTTTTTAAATTTTGTCTTATTTTACTCGTACGCTTACCGTATTATCTTTGTTAGAAAAAGTCACAATTGGAAAGGATATTTTTAAATATGACTCTTTGTTTATTGTTTTGTGGTGGAATTTAACAAGAAATAATTCACAGACGCGGCGGTAACGTAAATACTAAATACCAGTCACAGTTATATTAAGTGCTTCCCAACTGTGATCTATTTTGCCGACGGAAGACCATGAGAAAATCAATCAGCTATAAGCGTTAAAAATCAAATTATAAGGAAGGATATCATAATAAAGGGCATTCCTGCAAAAAAGCTGAAGAAGCAAAAAACATGTATGTTATAAAAAACACATTCAAACAAATGTTTTAAAAGCCGACGCTGTCAAATAACTCCTTCTTTAAGAGGAAAACCAGATTAGCTAAAAATGACATTAAGCGGCTGGCGAAGTGTCTTTTTGATCGGCTCGTAAAAATTAAAAGCAAATGCGCGAAATAAATTTTAGCTTATGACCGCCGTTACACTTTCGGTTAGTTTTTTATGGAGAAATTTTCTTGCATTTTAAAACTTTTAAAGCGTTTTTACGTTAAAGTTTTTTTGCATTTCAGCTTTACTAAATAAAAAAATTGGAAACAAAACCATCATAGTTCCTCATTGATATGAGGAACTACGAGAAGTACTACGGGCAGTACTCGCGTAAATATAGTAAAAGCAGTACTGAGATTAAACAGTCCAGTACATAACTTTCTAAAAAAGGATCTTACCAGTGCAATGTGTCTATTGCTTATATATGTCCCAATCGTAGACGAAATAAAAATACAATACAATAAATACACCAGTAAAAAAATTATAATTGCACAAAAAAATTATTATAAAAAAGCAAAATTAACGGAAAGCTCTAACTTTAAAAAGTATTGTCTAGTCAAATTTCTACCCCTAATTAATTATTATTCTTGGAAGCTCCGTAGCTCCGTCTCTTAAATGAGTAATCAAAAATTTATGTCTTTTTATCTTTAAACAATTCGTAATAAAAAATGCATAAATTTTGAACTTCCTGATCGAATGGATTAAAAACTAGAAAAACACAGCATAAGAAAAATACTAGTCGAATGACGTATTGAATGGTACATAACCAAATTTTTATTACATATTTTAATTATGTTTTTTAAAGTTAGTCTGAAAAAAATTTTCAAAAAAAATTTAAAAAAATCTTTTCTGGTATTGTTTTCTTTTTTATTTATTTAACACAAAACAAGGTGGTTCTCCGAAATTCCAGGAGGTGCTAGGTCATAAACTTCAATATTATTCACACTGTATTAGTGAATATTAAAACTGTACTGATCAAGCTCAGTATTAATTTTACCTCGCAATGTAAATGTTAAAATAATTCTTAAAAATAAAAAAAGTATAATATTGTTATTTTGTTATAGCCAAAAAATAAATTTATTAGAATTAATGCGCTAGGTTATTCAAACACTTGTTATTTTAAGCTAAAAATTAACAAAATTGATGATGTTTTATATATATTTAGAAGCTCGTAGCTTTAAATTTTTAAAAATTACTTTTATTTTTATGTTTAATTTTTAAATAATTAAAAAATAATAAAATATTAATATTTTTATAAACAGTTCCAAAAAGTAAGTCAGTTTTTTAAATACCATAAATATTAAAACCAAAGCTAAAGCTTGCGGCTAAACTACGGATAAATTATAAAAGTATTTCAAGGTTAAATACGGTTAAGATTACGCCATTACGGACAAAACTCAAAAGCTCCCTCAGTTTTTAAAAAAAACGGAACTCCGTGACAATGTTTAAAGGGTAGAAAAACCATTAACGGAAGTATATTATACAAACGTAATAGCATAGAATTTAACCTTTTTGGTTGACAACATGTGGGCAAAAATTTGTCATAAAATGTGGGTCTAAGCTGAGGCCAATGTAGCATTGTGCCTGGCCTAGCCAATCGAGTTGGCATCGCACTCTAATTACAAATAAGTTTGCATATGTTTTGCTTTGTGTTTTTATTTTTGCAAAAAAATATATATAAATCCTGTCATTGCAGTAATTTTTAAGTTTTTATATTTTGCAATATATATATATATATATATATATATATATATATATATATATATATATATATATATATATATATATATATATATATATATATATAAAGCTGTTTTAAACTTATATAGGAATTAAGCTGTTTTAAACTTTTAAAAAAACACAAAGAACACGTTTAATAATAAGAATAGTGCAATATAATAATTTACATAAAACACAGAATAAATAAATTTCGAATGGTAGCTGGTTTTAACTAAATTCCGAGAGATTAAAAACTAAAGTTCTGATAGTAAATTTTGTTTTTATTTAAAAAATAGTTTTCGTTTTAGGTCTTTTGTAGTTTGTTTTTTATGGATATACATGATATTACAGAGAAAAAAACTAATACATGTTTTTTTATTTAAATGTAACCAATAAACGTTCAAAACTATTTTTTGTATTTTTACTTAACCAATTTTGACAGTTTAATAAATAAAAACCTTTCTTATGTCAATGTGCGTTAACAAACATATTTTGGGCAATTGACTGTTGTTCTCGCTGCAGGCAAAGTGTTAACTATTAATAAAACCTGGATTTATATATAAAAAACACTTTGTTATAGACAATATTATTCATTCAATAATTATTACTAATAAATACAATTCATTGCATAAGTTTCCTCGAATAAAAATTAAGAGCGAACCGGCCTAAATTTAGGCGGCACCTGCCTGAAATAGAATAATTAAAAAGCTAAAACATGGTGATTTCTGCATCAAATCTACACTATTTCTACAGTCAAATTGCACTGAAGCGATTTGTTATACACTATACCACCATGCGGAAACCAAAATAACTCTGTACTGCGGAAAATTTTTTATAATGTTAATTATTTTGTCCATTTGCTTTATTAAATCTATCAGCTAATTTAAATATTAAAAAATTATTTGCGTGCATTAATTCCCGCAAACGTAGAATGCGGTACACTTTATGTTTATATTATACAGTTCTTATTCTGTCTATTGTAGCCCCAAATTGCAAGACTACAAATAAAATGCAATTTTTTGCGGTATAATTAGCAGAATGTGACAAATAATCATTTACATTTACAGCTTAACGAGAGGTGAACCTTAACGTATCAAAAGCCAAAAAACCGGGAAAACTAAATTTAGTCGCTATGACTTTTTGAAAGAATATTTTCAGGAGTAATTATGAAAAACGACTGGCTAACAGAATTTGGATACTGTAACCAAAAAAAATCGGCAGAAATTGGCTGTATAATGGTATTTTAAAGTACCATTTAAATAGTATAACCTTACGAAAAAGAACGATTGAAACGATATATTTTTTCAGGTGGTTTGGAGGTACAATTCAACCGGTACCTTTGCGCAAAAGTATCATTTAAATAGTTCCTTTGCGTAAAAATACCGTTGAAATTGTATGTTTTTCAAGAGGTTCTTGGTGTGTCATTTTTCGCTTTTTTATATTTTTGCTATGCTTACTGCAATCAATAAAACAGAAATTTTCACAGGACAACAAAATTTTGCTTTTCATTCTATATCAGAAGTACAACGAAAATCGCTACTGGGCAACAAAAATGTGTATAAAATTCACTATCACGGGTACTGGGGCAAATCGCCACTGGGCAACGAAAATTTGCATAGCACTTACGAATAAGAGGACGGTCTTCGCTCGCTCATTGATAAGGGAACGGACAGAAAGGGTTAAATCAAAACCATGACTTACCTCCGGTGGATTGCTCCTTTTGTTCGTCGGGATTGCTGGTGGAAACGTCCGTCGGTCGTCCGACTACGAGTCGAATCGCCGGCCCTTCCTGCTGACGCAAAATCATGGCCACCTGTAGTGAAAAAAATCGTCTGATTTAAAATAACACGAACTATGCAAAGCCCATCGCTCAGCACTACGGTTTGCAACCACGCACTGCCCAGAACATTAAATAATTACAGTGTGATTAATTAAACTTTTTTAAAAAAATTGTTTATTCCGCTTAGAGCCAGACACGCAACGCTAATTATTGAGCACTAACTAAGAAACACCAATAGTGGACAAGAACCAGCTTGGTTTGTAATAAAAATGAAATTCTGCTAGTAATGACGAAAGCTGCAACTGTTTTCTGTCAAGCACAAACTTTGTAATAAAAATAATTTTAGAAATTAATCATAATTTTTTAAATGAATAGAAGCTAGATTTTCGACAAATTTAATCGGAATTTATAAAAATAAAACATTTAATTTACGACTTTTCAGCTTTTTTTAAATATTTAAGTTATTGTAATTAAATAAAAATGGACTTTATGGCTATTCTATAAAATCTAAAATTAATTATACACCAAATAATTTAAATTGAAGTATTATGAAAGGTTAGAATATTTTAAAATATGCGAAATGATTTTAAAAAAGATATTCCTTAACGATGTTCATACGAAAAAAAAACCTTTTTCTTCCCTGAATTGTTGTTTTCTGAATAAATCTGGATTTAGTTGAAATTGAGTATTTAAAAAAATTAATTTTATATTTCAAAAAACATGATTAAACGTTTTACCTGCTGGGAAGACATCCCATGGAGATTAACCGTTCCTATCTGAAGAAGATGATCCCCACTTCGTAATCTGCCATCCTTAAAAATAAAATAAAAACATTAAAAACAACTAAGAAATAAAGTTTGCGAAATATGAACATAGATGAAAAGATGTTCAAAGATAAAGTCGTAAATATAAACTTTTAATTTAATTAATTCTGTTTAATTGGTAACCACGACACAAACTCCTAATTTTAAAACTTCAACTTTCCTTTCCACCTTATTCGTGAAGTCAAACGTTGCTGTGTATAATAGAAACAAAGAAAGAAAAGGTAGAAGAAAAACGACCCAAAAAATTTTGATAGGGAGGAGTGAAAAAACTTTTTAAACAAATAAAAAACCTAGCAATTAATTAATAAAAAATAAAAAGGCTAAATTTATGTATGATTATTAAACATAATAAAAAAATGCATACATCAAACACAACCAAAAATTACATAAAATAAAAAAGCTAAATATTTTTTTTATTAAAATGCGTTTCGCTCCTTAATCTAGACGCACCTTTTAAACCCTAAAAGACAATGTAACAAGGAGTTCATCACTATAACTTTTCACTGCACTATGAAATAGAAGTTTTTTCGTGACTGTAACGCTTAAGGCTGGTTCATACTTATGTAAAAACGTCCTTTGAACAAAGTCCAAAGGACTTTTTACATAAAAATCCAAAGGCAGTTTTTACATACGTTTACACGCTGTATTTGTCCTTTGGACTTTGTCCAAAGGACGTTTTTACATAAGTATGAACCAGCCTTTACACTACATGCGCTCGGCAGGTTGCCATACAACCTTTACAAATTTTACAAACTCACGGACTATATTACATAAAAATTTTCGTTTGGAAACTAAGATTTTTAGTATTTAACAACGGTTACAAATTTTTATTTTTAAAATTTCAAATTCAATATTCTCGATTGAAAGTTCCAGCACCAGTTTTTCTATAGCTTCAAATTGCTCAAACAAATAAAATCACTAACTGTAATCTTTTACAAATTTGTAAGCCATTAGAAACTATAAAATAGGTAAATTTTTTTTTAATATTTCACTTTACCACGGATTTCAATTATTCTTATTGTTTTTAATATATTAACTATAACTAGCCTTGTAAAATGCTCTAAGAATAGAGCAGAAAAAGGGGCGAATAATAAATTATTTAATTAATCATCAATTTGTTCATGAATTAGTAAATTAATCAGCAAATCAATTAGCCGATTATTTTGTCAATTAATATAATGATTTTGTAGTAAGAACCTTATCTGCAGCTCCTCCTGGCAATATGGTCTTGACTACTACGCCTGTACTTCGACCACCGACGATTCCGAATCCAAGACCGGAGCCATCGTTGCACAGCGTGATCACTTGCACCTCCGTCCAATCACCGCTTAGCTAAAAAAATCAATAATTAATCCATGAATGTGACTATAAGACTATATGAATGAGATTGATATTATTGGCATTAGGGCCTAGAAATGCACGTCAGGGTTTTAAGGACCTTCAAAATGTCATATAGTATTTTGTGATAACGTGATATAAATGTTTTGCTTTGTGGGAATGGTTGTGGGAGGAGCAGTTTTAGCCAATTAGCGCTTGGGAAAAAATTTATTTCCAATGAATGAGATATCTAAATTTTTTTCCTAAGTGCTAAATGGCTAAAAGTGATTCTATAACGTCATAACTCTGTGATATTTAATACTAAACAACTTTCGTTTAAATGGGAGGGTTTTGACCATTGTGTAAGTAAGATAGTACATTACATACTTAGAGGCAACGGATTTTCATTGATAATATTTTTTACTAAAAGGATTCAAGAAAAAGAGGAAAAAGATTTCATACCCACAATTTAAACCAAAATGTCTTATATGTTTATTTATTTCGTTTTTTTGTGACTTTTTGTATAGAAATGTTGATTATTGAATTTCTATTGATTTAATGTTTCTTGTGCGTGTAGTACTCGCAGTGCTCGATCGTTTAATAACAAACGCTGGCTATCAATTTTTTATTCAAAATGAAATAAATGAGTAATGCGGGAGATATACACTTTATTAATAAATTTATGTTTTACCGTTTAGTTTATTACATTTTGAATTAATATTAATTATATACATTAGTTTTTCTTGTGTTTTTATAAAAAAATTTTTCATTTAAAAACAATTGGGCTTTTTAAGTCTCCTTTTGTATTCCGCCTTCTTTCCACCGCTCCTTTCACCGCTTAAAAAATTTGCATCATTACGGTATTTTCCGCACAGTCAGTAATATTAGCGTTTGCATACTTTATGTTTGTAACAAAACAAGTGTCAGTGCAAAGTGTCAAGTCAACTTAACTCTTGCTTGAAGTGAGTGGCATTAGTTATGTAAAATTTCTTGATCAGGAATATTGCGTGCCTCTTCTCACTACTATCCCAACAGTTGCAAATGCACTTTCAATTATTCAATCTCATCTATTGGACATTAAAAGATCTGCTAAAACCAAGGGCCACGACTCGGGTGAGAAAAAGTTAAACAAATCTTATCAATTTTTAAACATTATTGCTTGTAGATCCTGTCATTTTTAGTAGATCTTAGTATCAGGGCCAAACCCACCCAGGAATTACCTAAAAATGTAATCGTATGATTACAAGTGTACCTCAGCCTGAATTACTCCGTGAACCTTATTTGATAATATAATAAATATGAATTAATTAATATTGTCTGATATATTCTATAATCATTTCTAAGTTTCAAGTTATATGAATTAAAAACAACTGCTTTGTTAATCCTTATCTAGGACTTATAAAATTTTAATTGTTTTAGTTTATTATGAAACATGATACCTGCGAATATATTTAGTCGGCACTTACCTAATAAACAAGAACTTTTTATTACTCATAAAATAAATACTAATAAAAATTACTCATACAAAAGGTATTCAGGTATAATAATGAAAGGCACAAGAAAAGAATATCATTATATACTTTTCACATATCAAAAACTAAGTATGATAATAATAAATAATTAATAAGTAGGACATAAATCGTTATTGTATATAAAATTTGGAGTCATATAAATGCGAAAAATCTTTCGAATCCAATTATTTAAAAACGAATAATCACGTTTTAAAAAAATTAATTAAAATCTATTTCTAATCTGCCAGCTCACCAAAGTTTTCATAGCAAAAAGAATTTTCATAATGCCACCAAGCGTAATGATAAGTGATAATTGATTTTTGCTGCTTTCATTTTGAAAATCGCACACAATACAAGCAGCGTCCACTACTGGACTCTTATGAAAATAAAGGAAATAACAAAAACACGCTTTCTGTAGACAAAACGCAAAAGTATGTTGATCGATTCCTGATTTGACTCTTTGAAATCTCCCACTATTTAAAGGTCTCAATTTTATTTATATATGAATGGTAATATATATTGTTGAACTAAAACTAATTTGTACATTTTAATAAGAGGTTTTAGAATAATGAAACAACGAAAACAAAAAAAAACTAAACTAAAAAATATAAAAAAACTAAAAAATAAAATATTTTTTTAGTTTCTTGCTTTTCCTTTCCTTTATTGTTAATGGAAAAGAGCATAACTCAAGTGGAATCGGTTGTGGGGTTACAGATAAAATATTGTGATAATCTCTAATCCGAATTCATTTATGCATAAAATTACTATATTAAACAATTAAATAATTTTTATTCATTGGTTGAAACTTTATTAATTGATTAATAATATTGTGATATAGTATGTTTACACTTTTTACTCTTTATTTAATGTAATTTATTTATTTTTGTAATAATGAACAAACAACAAAACAATTTTGAATTTTGAAAATATGTATGATATATAGAAGAGTTTGTCAAATATACGATAATTAAATAAGCAATTCATGTAAAATAAACAATTATGATAAAAATAATAATTTCCTAAGATCACATACAAAAAATTTAATTCTAATTATATTTACATGTGTTCACACAATTTTTAACTGACTAAGCATTTTTTCGGCAACCATTAACTGTTAATATGAACAACAGTTTACCAGGCAATATTGTGATAATAATTTTATCTATAATCAAGCGATAAAAATCTTAAAAATATTACACATTTTACATACTGTTTTCTAAAGAATTTTAAAACAATTTCATTCCTATCTCAATAATAAACACCGTTTTAATCTGGGAACGGTTTTATTTCCTCAAGAGTTTCTTCCGCAAATTCTTTGTGCAGGCTGCATTCCAGGCAGCTCAAGGTGTCGTCGTCGCTGTTTCGACTGGCAGTTCGTCGGAATTCCTCCAAATCTCGCTCTAGTTCCAACTCCCGGTAGCTCTCCAATTCGTAAGTTAAGAAATCGTCGCAACGATCGTTTTCCCAGACGGCCGACTCATTTCCCCGGGCTGCTGGGTCATTCGCCCAGGCGTGCGGATCATTTTCCCATCCTGGTGGTGGGGGTGGGGGCGATTTTTTCTCTCCGGAGCTTCGTCAGAATCGCCGGAGTCGTCGCCCCATTCTCCCAATCAGAGATCTAGTTTTCTTTTTCCCTGCGACGAAAGGGTCGGATTCGGTGTTGTAAACGGTCCGGTCCTACCCGGCCGAGAAGAGCCGAAACCTGTACCAAAACGGTTCTGTAATTTCAACTAATTACAGAAAAGAAGAAGTTTTACTGATTGGTTAATTTTAATTCTACTTCAATTCTAAAGAAAAATATAACATCGTGAGAAAATGTACGCTCCGCAAAATCAATCGAAATATCTTCGAAATATAGGAAGGCTTCGGTTATTTTTTCTTGAAAGAGTTGGACAATAAGCAGATCTCGCGCACTAAAATTATCTATTAAGAAATGAAACATTAATTATCTGAGTAACAACAAAAAGCCACACCGCCGCCATTTTTGGTTTAGGTTTTGGATTTCTACGGTCCAGCCTAGCTCGGCCGTTGACCCCCACCGACCCCACGCGATCCAGGCCCGAGTCAGTGGGCCCTAGCGTATCTAATCATGATGAAATAATAAAAACGAATCAGGAGATTTGTACAAAGGAGAATCTCAACCCGGCCCGACCCGATCCGTCTACAACTTGTATTTACTCGGTAGCGAAGGTTCGGAAGTAAGATTAAATTGAGCGCTGGAATATTCCTCTTTTTCAGAATTACTAGAAGATTTTCGCTCTGCGAGAAAATAACGAGTTGACTGTTTTTTTTATTATGGCGTAATCTTATGTGACGATGTTAGGTTTAATTTATCATACTTTTTCGGTTTCTAAGGCCCTTTTCACCTAAATTCACGATTTTGCAAATTGTTAGTGCTGTTTTAAGCTGACCAATTACACCCTTGCGTTTACACAGCCGCGACTTTTTTTTTGAAAAAAAAAGTGTCATTTAGTCGAAAAAATATGAAAATCTTCAACTTTAAAATTTTATAATATTTGCAACGTTTTTTAACGCAGAATTAAAGTTTTGCAGTGTCACGTCAGAATTTTAATGACCCTCAAGATGTCATGCAGTAGTCTTGATTGGCGACTATATGTTTTGCTATCCGTGAAAATGGTAGTGAGAGGAGCAGCGGCGCCCAAAACCGTCAGGGGCAACTGGCGTGATATGTGAATGGGAGTGAAGTTTTGCGCTCCTTGGAAAAGAAACTGATTTTAGCACTGAACAGTAGTAACGCGGTTCGCAGTAGTGTTACGCCCTTTTCGGTACGGGGTCTTTAGAGCCTTAAGCAGGGAACTTTTTGGGAACTTGGAGCCATGATCAATGGGAACTTAGAGCCTTAAAGAAAAAATTGGTTTGGGGTTAGATTTGCTTTGCTTATGCTTAGATACACATTTTTAGCGATTTTTATTTTTGGCTCCAAGCTCCCATCTTTAGGCTCTAAGTTCCCCATTTACGGCTCCAAGTTCCCAATTTTTAGCTCCAAGTTCCAGCTCCAAGTTCCCAAGGATCCACCGACCCTAAATCGCCCTTTTCTTCGCTCAAAAAACAGAAAGAATTAATAAATAAAACAAAGTAACCGTAACGTAATTCTCGCTTTAACGTAATTAAAATCTCAGCGAAACGCCTTTTTCCATTATGTTTGTTCTCAAACTTTCGATGTGCTTACCAAAGAAAACTTTCCTAATATTGATTTCTTTAATAAAAAACACATTTAATCTCATGTTGAGCGTAGAAACCAAATAGTTCGATAAGAATGCAATACCAAACTAATTGTTTTGATTAAAAAAACTCAAATTGCAATTTTATGTGAACATATTTTTTGTTTTATGTTAATTTACAACATTTTTGAGAAGTCTTTGGCAGAAAAAAACTGTTCATTTACAACATTTTTGAGAAGTCTTTGGCAGAAAAAAAACTTTTTTTATTTCAATTTAAAAAATAAGTTATGACTGTCGCAACTTAAAAAATTTTTATATTTGAAAATATAAAACATTAATATTAAAAGCAGGCAACTCTCACCACTTTCATTTAGGAACTCACTGAAGACGGAAGATTCAATTGCCGAAACGTCGGAAATAGTCGGGGGCAACGAATAACTCGCAGTGACATTCAATTTATCAGATGAGACTTTTGCTAAAATTTTACTGAAATTACCTCGAATTTTTTGTTATTACTTCGTTTCAAACGTAAAAAAGTAAGAACGAGGTGCGAAAATTTAGGCTACAGAAGCTAAAAACATTAACTTTTTTTATTTGTAGAGTAACAAAATAAAATAATTTATTACTGTTAGTTATTTTTATAACTTTAAACTATTTGTGTCGTGGTTGTCCTATCTCATAACTTCTTCTCCATGTTGAAGATTCAGTTTTGTAATGCAAATTTTATAAATTTTGTTGTTCTTTTTTTTGTTTTAACGGTGATTTTGTGGTAATTAATAGCCAATTTTGTTGTTTTTTTAATCTAACTGTTGTTTTGCAAATTTAAATTTAAAAATTATATCAAAATTTTTTGATCGCCTGAGCTTACCAGGCGAGGTTGTAGTATTAGAAGAAGACTTTCCCAAATTAAGTCGAACAACTGAAGAATCCGGGGTATTTTTCGAAGCGGATGCAAATAGAAAATCCTGCTGCTCATAAAAATAATAATTGTAGTCTAGAATTCGGAGTCTACAATTTTTGAAATTTTGATTCCAAAACATTTGAAGCTGAAATATTTGAAAGAGGCATTATAAGCGCTCAAGCTTAAGCTAAGGTCAGTATTCTATGTAGGCCTAAGCCTAAGCTCTAAAATCAAAGTAAAAATGTAATAAATTACAAAATTTTAATTTTTATAATGTCGTATTTACTAGGAGCCCTATCCGCTTAGTTCCACTATAAAATTGCTCTAAAGTGGCACTTTTACTTCTTGTTGAATTTACTAGCCCCACTAAGACGATCGTGCACTAGTTATTCAGCGATATTTGGTTAGGGCGGTAGAGACCGCCCCAAGACGAGCACTATAGAATAATTATAGATAAAAATACAATAATTGAGCTAGTTTCTTACGCATTTTTGCAAGTTTTTTTAATTTATATGTTCAAATAAGGTTTTAACACATATGCAATGATAAAAAACAAACGCATAATAATTTTATTAAATAATAGGAAATCATAATTTTTATTATGGATTTGCTTCTTTTATGTAATTCTTAAAATATATACTTTTTACTGCAAAAATGATATTTTATTATTTTTGTAATTAGACAGTAAAAAGCCGCCATTTTAAAGAACGCGCAGTTTGCCCGAATCTTAATATTGATTTTTTAGAGCGCATAGTGGTTCTCATAGTGGCTCAGCAAGTGGCACTATAGAGAAAAATTGCCTAAGTTTCAAAATTACTTCAAAATCAATTTAAAGTGTTTTTAGTAGTCTTACAAATTATAGAATACTTTATTGAGTTAAACAGTATGTTTTGCAAAAATTTGATTGATTTTTTTTATGTAATTAGTCCATTTCAAAACTTTAAATGTCTTTATTTTTTTGACAGCAAACATAGTGCAACTTATAGTGGTACACTAAGTGCCACTATCTATAGGGGTACTTATAGTGTGTCTAGTAAATTGAATTTCATAGTATCACTATAACTCGCACTATCGGTAGGGCGCCTATGCGGCATAGTACAACTATGTACATAGGATGTCTAGTAAATACGGGCTCTGGGCTTAAAGTTTTCTGGGCGCCAAGCTAACATTTTGATTTATTTCTAATCTTGATTGTGTTTACGGGAATTAAATAATCATATCTTTCAAATATGATATTTTACAATTTTTTAGATCTATTTGTAAATGTTATAGGATATATTGACTTTTGAATTTTTTATTTTTTCTGTTCACCTTAATTATTGAATAAAAAAACACACTTGCGAAAAAACAAGAGTAATTAATTATATTAGTAGTGGACGGTCCTGAGAAAAATTTGCATATGATCTTAGGAAAGGTAAATGAAATAAAAGAAAGATGCCAAAAAAAATCCAAAACCTTAGCGGAAACAATATTAAAAAAACATATAAAAGAAGGCTTAGGCTTGAGCTTAGCCTTAGGGATAGGTTTTAGTAAGTATACACTTACGGCTCCAAGTTCCCTATTTCCGGCTTTATGGTCCCTAATTCAGCGCCAATATCCAAACTATCTCGGGTCCAACGACCTTAAGTACTATTTATGCCCAATCTGGAGATGAGGTGTTTATATCGTCGTTACTCTGACACAATGAGTCAGATGCATCGTAAAATACTCGTAACTGTGACTCTTTTTATATCTTAAAACACAACTAATATAAACAAAATGAGTCAGAGTCATGTTGATTTTATAGCGATTGTGAGTCTTTATGTCAAAGTATTGACGTTATATTGTTTTATTTTTATGAGGATTTGCCTCGGTATCTCCGTCGGCTGTCATCATATCGTCTTCTTCGGTTGACACAGAAGGCGATGGACCAATAATCGACACGGACGGCATGATCTCCTCGTGGGATGACGTCATGCGGGATTTATACGGAGCTTTTAGATAATAAACGTTTTTAGGGACTAGCGAACGTTTTAAAAGGTACTGACTGACATTATAAACTTTAGAAAAAAATGGGAATATGAAAATACCGATAATTACTAATATTCGGAAGTTGAAAAACCAAAAATGATATTCAAAAGCTAAACTTAAGTGTTTTTGATTAAAGGTGCGGTGCAGAGTAAAACTTTTTGTCTTCGATTTTGATAATTTTTTGTGAAAACCTAACCCTGCCCCCAATAGTCCACACAATTTTTTTCAACAAAATATCTCCAGTGGTTCAGGAGTTATAACCCCCCAAAATGGCGTTTTTTGACAATTCCGTACGTGAAAGATTGCTCAATGAGTATAACGATTTAAGTTACAAATTATGCACTCAAAGAAAGCGGTAATTTTCTACTTTAATTTAATACTTGATCGTTAGGATTGGTGCAGTATTTGTCGATATATTGTGTTTTCCGTACAAAAATGCCCGCGATTTTTTCGTTAAAAACACCAAACGACGGCAATGATTTTATGAAGCTTGCCCAACATTTTTTCCTTCACTTAACATAATTTGTAACTTAAATTGTTATGCCCCTTTAGCAATCTTTCACGTACATAATTTTCGAAAAACGCCACTTTTGGGGGGTTATAACTCTTGAACCACTGTAGATATTTTGCTAAAAAAATTTTGTGAGCTATTGGAGGCAGGTGTAAGGTTTTCACAAAAAATTATCAAAATTGAAGACAAAAAGTTTGACTCTGCACCGCACCTTTAAGCAAATATATTTTTTAGCACAAATATTAAAAATAGTTTTTAACACTTATATGATAATTTATGATTGAAAATTTAGTTAAACGAAAACGAAAGTAGACAATGAATTTCGTTTAAGTTAAAATGGATTTAAATTATATGTTTAAAACGAACACCTGTTAAAACGTTTTGATTTTTGACAGTATGTAACGCACTATAGAAAATCATGTTATCAACATTTAGGCTTTTTCTTTTGTTATTTTACAATATATCTTGAATTTTCAGGGAATTTTTGTTAAAAACCTTACAGCCAATCAAGAGCGCATGATTTTAAACTAATCAGCGCGCTCGCTCAGGCCTCCTACCCGCTTCTAATGAGGTGAGCATAAGAAAATATAGATTAATGTATAAAAATTAGCTTCAGACTTTTATAATAATTTAGTCATTCCTCAATAGTAAATTAAAATGTAAATCATTTAATATATATATATATGTGTGTGTATATGTATATATGTTAAAACTGCCATTTTGAAAATAAATAAATGGGCATTTAGTTTAAGTTTAAATCTCTACTAATGATAGTGGCCACTTATTATCGAAACGTTTACCGTTTAGAATAAAACCCCCTTTAAAATCAGCATTAGTTTTTTATGCCAAACGACCGGAAGAACTTAATTTGCATTAATCACTTTTTTCTCCGTGAGATTTTTTTAACGATTTGAATTAAACAATTGTCTAAAACTGTTTCTCAAGGAAACCATATTCAAAACAGTATTGCGTTTAGGTGACGACGCGTGCCTTTAAATCAATAGGTAAATGTTGTTAACACGTGACTTTTTAAAGGACATATAAGCCATAGAGACAACCAGCAGACCAGCAAATGCATCGATTATTTCTGTTTCGGACGGTAGCCTGATATTGATGTTATGATAATAAATAATAATAAATGCAAGTAGGTATAGTTAACTACATTATAAAAGTGTGACCTTAGTACATTAGGTAGTTAAAATATTCAAAAAACTATTTATAAATATTATTCAACAAAATATAAATTAGAATGTTGCCACCTCGATTTATAAAATTTAAAAAAAGTCAAACTTCGGTTTATCATTTGGTTCTGTGGGATTCACACAAGAAGAAGGAAAAACTTCGAGCGCCGCGTGGAATTTGAAAAAAAAGATTTTTTTCTTGTCGTTCATTGGTCGGAAGTGAGTCCATAAATTTAAACTCATTTTAAATGACTTTAAAATTAAACAACGTTTTTTTAAATGCAATATTTACAACTAACGTGATTTAGCTGGCATGACAAAAATGTAGTTAACCATAATTTATGGCATCTTCTCTCTTTTGAAAAACACAAAAATAATTTTTAAAAAAAATTTATATCCTAAGCATTTAATTACCACAACACTACCAAAGAATGGCATCGTCCAGAGATTCCGATGAGCTCTGAATTAGAGACTCTAATGATGATGAGGAGCGCAAAAAGCTCAGATCCACCATGCTGGCAACCAGAGATCGGGCGGAATTGAACTTTACACTGTTCCGCCGTCGTCTCGCCTGAACGCTGCCGGGTTTGGACATTGTTTTGGCACGTTCGAAGACCGACTCCCGTTGTAAAATTCACTGGCGCGTTATAAGGAAAAATCCAATTCACGTGACGCTATTTTGACGGCGTGTTGTCAAAAGGTAAATATAGTTTTAAAGTCGACGGGTGGCACTTGCAGTTTTCTGCCACTATCCAGGGGCGTTATTAAATTGATTCCCGTTCGAGTGTAACGTTTGGAGGGTAGTAGGTATACAGTATGTATAATTTAGAAGATGTTGAGCTGAAGGCTACCCTGTTTGTATGCTACTGACTGACGCGTTTTCCGACTAATTCCAAGTTAGAAACCGGGTGCGTGTCCTGGAACTTTATAAAGAAAAATCTATTCCAAATGAAGTTGAAATTTTAAATAGTTTCAACGTCGCCGGCCCCAGTCTAAGTATTCCTTTTGCGTTTACGCGCACCGTTATGTTTGGCACGCAAATAATTCATGTTGTAGTTAGTTTTAATAATTGTAGTCCCATAATTATACAGCACACCTACAGGAGTTTTATGCTGTTTGAGTACACATGTTATTCGGTTCATTGTTTTTAGATTAATATACAAAAAAATCCTCAAAACAAAAAATAGGAATAATATTACACATAAGTCAAAGCACTATTCGTAATTAATAAAGCCTACTATAATTTTAGTGCGTTCACAATCTCCAGTTTTAGGTGTGTTTTTTAATCTAATTACATGATTTTTATTGATTCCGTGTTAAATTTAAATTTTTTTAAACTTTTTAAGAATCGTAATTGGTCTCAGTTTTTAACGGTAAAAAACGCAATTTTTTTGTATTTAAAGTATCCTATTCGAAATCTTCTAATTAGATAATTTGGAAGAACACAACAAATTGTTTCTGAAATGCAGTTTCATGATAATTATGATTTTCTGCCTAGTTTTAGTAGAAGGACAAACTATTTATTTCTAAAAATGCGTAAAATGACTTAACTACAAATTTAAATGGACTAACTTGTCATTAAATGTATTGCAAATACGATGGTTTTATTTAAATTTCAGCAAAAAATGTTTAAGTCATAATCCAATTATTAGGTAGCTATGAACTGGCGTGCTTAAATCTTAAGTCCCAAAGCAAAGCGCTTAAGTCTTAAGTGTTAAGCCATAAGCGGTAAGTCAGAGCTGTGAAGGTGTTTGAACTAGAATAGATATTCCGGGGGAAATAACTATTCTGAGTGGGGAAGATCTATTCTGGCGTAAATCAGAATAAATCTTCCGGAGGGAAGATCTATTCTAGAGCGCACTAGAATAAATCATCCGGGGGGAAGATCTATTTTAGAACGCACTAGAATAAATCTTCCGGGGGGAAGAAAAATAGGGGGAAGATCTATTCTGCGACACCGGAAATGTTTTTACATTAAATTTTGAAAAAGAAAATTTCCTGATAAACTGAAATCTGCCATGAAAAAACCTTTCGAGAATACGTGACAATTGCTTCCTTACAATAATTCGAATGCAATTTAGTAAACGAGTCCTTTCTTCTGCGCTAAGTAATGCTATTATCTTCATTATACGCTTTAAAAGGCCATCGCCGAAAAAGAAGAGCCTTTTTGAAATAGAACCTGTATGTTTTTAGCTTTAGCAATCGATAAAGAAATGACGGGACGCTTGAATTTTCAATTTACAGAATTTAAGATATATCCATTGGTTTTGAGCCGTCTGACGGTAACTTAGTTATAGCAACTGCTTTGCAATTTTATAAAATATCTCACAGTTGAACAGCACACGGTCGAAGGAGAAAGTTTAATTAAGTTCGTGTTGAAGCGAAAAAAAGTCGCTTCCTAATAAAAAAAAATTTTCTCAGTAGAGGACAAAAGTAGCTTTTTGTTCCAATTCTTCACATATTTCCGGAAGTTCAATTTTAAGAAAAAACGAACACATGTATTTATTTTTTATCGTTCAATGTTTTTTGGATAAACTACTCAATCATAATCTTCGGTTGTTTCTTATATGTAACCTCTTCTCACAGAATATAAACATAAAAATAAGGTTTTCAAAGAAGTAAAATCATCAGTATCTTATCAAAAGGTAACTAATTACTCTTCCAAATATTTCTTTATATTGATGAAGCCAAAATAACCATATTTTGATTGACAAATTAACCATATCCTGATCAGAATCTTACGAATTTTTCATAAAACTGTGGTGGATCTGCATGTGCATATTCAACAATAAAGCATTATATGAACTATTTATTACCCAATGTTTACTTTCTCAACTCTTTTATGTCACTTCAGCAGCAATTTATTCTATAACTTTTTATAATTGGCTGAATATCATCAAAATATTTAGATATGTAATGAATTACTTGCTGATATATCTATTTTAAATTATCAGCATTTAATCTTATAGCTTGCTGGATATTGTCAAATTTATGTAGAATGCAGATCAAAAGACGAATCAACAGTGCT
>JASAMX010019348.1:0-51306 GCA_030248175.1 Microlaimidae sp. YZB2_3 | reverse complement strand
AGCCGTGGTTGAACAGCATCCCTCTGTTATTGTTTAATTGTTTATTTGTGTGACCTGCACTCCGGCCGGTTGATAACACAAATAACAAGACAACAGAAAGAGTGAGAACTGCTGGTTTTTATTGTATTTTTGTAGCGGCTTTTGATTTTTGTAAATTTATTATTTAGCAAATATTACTGTAGACTTTGCTTCAAGACCCACTTTTCCAATTAAATTAAAAAATTGGGGCTTGGAGCTTGGCTTGAACCAGCGACCCTTCCCTCACCATGGGAACGCTCTGCCACTGAGATACCCAAGCCACAGGAATATTTGGCTAAATCACTCTTTTATAGCCATGATTAAACAGCATCGCGCTGTTATTGTTTATTGTTTATTTGTGCAACCTGCCGTCCGGCCGGTTGATAACACAAATAACAAGACAGCAGAAAGAGTGAAAACTGCTGATTTTTATTGTATTTTTGTAGCGGCTTTTGATTTTTGTAAATTTATTATTTAGCAAAAACTACTGTAGACTTTGCTTCAAGACCCACTTTTCCAATTAAATTGAAAAATTAGGGCTTGGAGCATGGCTTGAACCAGCGACCCTTCCCTCACCATGGGAACGCTCTGCCACTGAGCTACCCAAGCCACATGAATATTTGGCTAAATCACTCTTTTATAGCCGTGGTTGAACAGCATGGTGCTGTTATTGTTTATTGTTTATTTGTGCCACCTGCCGTCCCGCCGGTTAATAACACAAATAACAAGACAGCAGAAAGAGTGAGAACTGCTGGTTTTTATTGTATTTTTGTAGGGGTTTTTGATTTTTGTAAATTTATTATTTAGCAAATATTGCTGTAGATTTTGCTTCAAGACCCGTTTTTCCAATTAAATTGAAAAATTGGGGCTTGTAGCTTGGCTTGAACCAGCGACCCTTCTCTCACCATGGGAACGCTCTGCCACTGAGCTACCCAAGCCACAGGAATATTTGGCTAAATCACTCTTCTATAGCCGTGGTTGAACAGCATCCCTCTGTTATTGTTTAATTGTTTATTTGTGTGACCTGCACTCCGGCCGGTTGATAACACAAATAACAAGACAACAGAAAGAGTGAGAACTGCTGGTTTTTATTGTATTTTTGTAGCGGCTTTTGATTTTTGTAAATTTATTATTTAGCAAATATTACTGTAGACTTTGCTTCAAGACCCACTTTTCCAATTAAATTGAAAAATTGGGGCTTGGAGCTTGGCTTGAACCAGTGACCCTTCCCTCACTGTGGGAGGCTCTGCCACTGAGCTACCCAAGCCAAAGGAATATTTGGCTAAATCACTCTTTTATAGCCGTGGTTGAACAGCATCCTGCTGTTATTGTTTATTGTTTATTTGTGCGACCTGCCGTCCGGCCGGTTGATAACACAAATAACAAGACAACCAAAAGAGTGAGAACTGCTGGTTTTTACTGTATTTTTGTAGCGGCTTTTGATTTTTGTAAATTTATTATTTAGCAGATATTACTGTAGACTTTGCTTCATGATCCACTTTTCCAATTAAATTGAAAAATTAGGGCTTGGAGCTTGGCTTGAACCAGCGACCCTTCCCTCACCATGGGAACGCTCTGCCACTGAGCTACCCAAGCCACAGGAATACTTGGCTAAATCACTCTTTTATAGCAGTGGTTGAACAGCATCGCGCTGTTATTGTTTATTGTTTATTTGTGCGACCTGCCGTCCGGCTAGTTGATAACACAAATAACAAGACAGCAGAAAGAGTGAGAATTGCTGGTTTTTATTGTATTTTTGTAGCGGCTTTTGATTTTTGTAAATTTATTATTTAGCAAATATTGCTGTAGACTTTGCTTCAAGACCCACTTTTCCAATTAAATTGAAAAATTGGGGCTTGGAGCTTGGTTTGAACAAGCGACCCTTCTCTCACCATGGGAACGCTCTGTCACTGAGCTACTCAAGCGACAGGAATATTTGGCTAAATCACTCTTTTATAGCCGTGGTTGAACAGCATCCCTCTGTTATTGTTTATTGTTTATTTGTGTGACCTGCCATCCGGCCGGTTGATAACACAAATAACAAGACAACAGAAAGAGTGAGAACTGCTGGTTTTTATTGTATTTCTGTAGCGACTTTTGATTTTTGTAAATTTATTATTTAGCAAATATTACTGTAGGCTTTGCTTCAAGACCCACTTTTCCAATTAAATTCAAGAGCTGCTTCAAGACCCACTTTTCCAATTAAATTGAAAAACTGGGGCTTGGAGCTTGGCTTGAACCAGCGACCCTTCCCTCACCGTGGGAACGCTCTGCCACTGAGCTACCACAGGAATATTTGGCTAAATCACTCTTTTATAGCTGTGGTTGAACAGCATTGCGCTGTTATTGTTTATTGTTTATTTGTGCGACCTGCCGTTGGGCCGGTTCATAACACAAATAACAAGACAGCAGAAAAAGTGAGAACTGCTCGTTTTTATTGTATTTTTGTAGCGGCTTTTGATTTTTGTAAATTTATTATTTAGCAAATATTACTGTAGACTTTGCTTCAAGACCCACTTTTCCAATTAAATTCAAGAACTGCTTCAAGACCCACTTTTCAAATTAAATTGAAAAATTGGGGCTTGGAGCTTGGCTTGAAACAGCGACCCTTCCTTCACCATGGGAACGCTCTGCCACTGAGATACCCAAGCCACAGGAATATTTGGCTAAATCACTCTTTTATAGCCATGGTTAACAGCGTCGCGCTGTTATTGTTTATTTGTGCAACCTGCCGTCTGGCCGGTTGATAACACAAATAACAAGACAGCAGAAAGAGTGAAAACTGCTGATTTTTATTGTATTTTTGTAGCGGCTTTTGATTTTTGTAAATTTATTATTTAGCAAATATTACTGTAGACTTTGCTTCAAGACCCACTTTTCCAATTAAATTGAAAAATTAGGGCTTGGAGCATGGCTTGAACCAGCGACCCTTCCCTCACCATGGGAACGCTCTGCCACTGAGCTACCCAAGCCACATGAATATTTGGCTAAATCACTCTTTTATAGCCGTGGTTGAACAGCATGGTGCTGTTATTGTTTATTGTTTATTTGTGCCACCTGCCGTCCCGCTGGTTAATAACACAAATAACAAGACAGCAGAAAGAGTGAGAACTGCTGGTTTTTATTGTATTTTTGTAGCGGTTTTTGATTTTTGTAAATTTATTATTTAGCAAATATTGCTGTAGATTTTGCTTCAAGACCCGTTTTTCTAATTAAATTGAAAAATTGGGGCTTGTAGCTTGGCTTGAACCAGCAACCCTTTTCTCACCATGGGAACGCTCTGCCACTGAGCTACCCAAGCCACAGGAATATTTGGCTAAATCAATCTTTTATAGCTGTGGTTGAACAGCATCCCTCTGTTATTGTTTATTGTTTATTTGTGTGACCTGCCCTCCGGCCAGTTGATAACACAAATAACAAGACAACAGAAAGAGTGAGAACTGCTGGTTTTTATTGTATTTTTGTAGCGGCTTTTGATTTTTGTAAATTTATTATTTAGCAAATATTACTGTAGATTTTGCTTCAAGACCCACTTTTCCAATTAAATTAAAAAATTGGGGCTTGGAGCTTGGCTTGAACCAGTGACCCTTCCCTCACTGTGGGAACGCTCTGCCACTGAGCTACCCAAGCCACAGGAATATTTGGCTAAATCACTTTTTTATAGCCGTGGTTGAACAGCATCCCTCTGTTATTGTTTATTGTTTATTTGTGTGACCTGCCCTCTGGCCGGTTGATAACACAAATAACAAGACAACAGAAAGAGTGAGAACTGCTGGTTTTTATTGTATTTTTGTAGCGGCTTTTGATTTTTGTAAATTTATTATTTAGCAAATATTACTGTAGACTTTGCTTCAAGACCCACTTTTCCAATTAAATTGAAAAATTGGGGCTTGGAGCTTGGCTTGAACCAGTGACCCTTCTCTCACTGTGGGAGGCTCTGCCACTGAGCTACCCAAGTCAAAGGAATATTTGGCTAAATCACTCTTTTATAGCCGTGGTTGAACAGCATCCTGCTGTTATTGTTTATTGTTTATTTGTGCCACCTGCCGTCCCGCTGGTTAATAACACAAATAACAAGACAGCAGAAAGAGTGAAAACTGCTGATTTTTATTGTATTTTTGTAGCCGCTTTTGATTTTTGTAAATGTATTATTTAGCAAATATTACTGTAGACTTTGCTTCAAGACCCACTTTTCCAATTAAATTGAAAAATTAGGGCTTGGAGCATGGCTTGAACCAGTGACCCTTCCCTCACCATGGGAACGCTCTGCCACTGAGCTACCCAAGCCACATGAATATTTGGCTAAATCACTCTTTTATAGCCATGGTTGAACAGCATCGCGCTGTTATTGTTTATTGTGTATTTGTGCGACCTGCCGTCAGGCCGGTTGATAACACAAATAACAAGACAGCAGAAAGAGTGAGAACTGCTCGTTTTTATTGTATTTTTGTAGCGGCTTTTGATTTTTGTAAATTTATTATTTAGCAAATATTACTGTAGACTTTGCTTCAAGACCCACTTTTCCAATTAAATTGAAAAATTAGGGCTTGGAGCATGGCTTGAACCAGCAACCCTTCCCTCACCATGGGAACGCTCTGCCACTGAGCTACCCAAGCCACAGGAATATTTGGCTAAATCACTCTTTTATAGCGGTGGTTGAACACCATTGCGCTCTGTTATTGTTTATTGTTTATTTGTGCGACCTGCCGTTGGCTGGTTGATAACACAAATAACAAGACAGCAGAAAGAGTGAGAAAGAACTGCTGGTTTTTATTGTATTTTTGTAGCGGCTTTTGATTTTTGTAAATTTATTATTTAGCAAATATTACTGTAGACTTTGCTTCAAGACCCACTTTTCCAATTAAATTGAAAAATTGGGGCTTGGAGCTTGGATTGAACCAGCGACCCTTCCCTCGCTCTGCCACTGAGCTACCCAAACCACAGGAATATTTGGCTAAATCACTCTTTTATAGCCGTGGTTGAACAGCATCGCGCTGTTATTGTTTATTGTTTATTTGTGTGACCTGCCGTCGGCTGGTTGATAACACAAATAACAAGACAGCAGAAAGAGTGAGAAAGAACTGCTGGTTTTTATTGTATTTTTGTAGCGGCTTTTGATTTTTGTAAATTTATTATTTGGCAAATATTACTGTAGACTTTGCTTCAAGACCCACTTTTCCAATTAAATTGAAAAATTGGGGCTTGGAGCTTGGCTTGAACCAGCGACCCTTCCCTCGCTCTGCCACTGAGCTACCCAAGCCACAGGAATATTTGGCTAAATCACCCTTTTATAGCCGTGGTTGAACAGCATCGCGCTGTTATTGTTTATTGTTTATTTGTAGGATCTGCCGTCCGGCTGGTTGATAACACAAATAACAACACAGCAGAAAGAGTGAGAACTGCTGGTTTTTATTGTATTTTGTTTTTTTTTGTTTTTGCGGACGGCAGGTCGCACAAATAAACAATAAACAATAACAGCGGGATGCTGTTTAACCACGGCTATAAAAGAGTGGTTTAGCCAAATATTCCTGTGGCTTGGGTAGCTCAGTGGCAGAGCGTTCCCACGGTAAGGAAAGGGTCGCTGGTTCAAGCCAAGCTCCAAGCCCCAATTTTTCAATTTAATTGGAAAAGTGGGTCTTGAAGCAAAGTCTAGAGTAATATTTGTTAAATAATAAATTTACACAAATAATCTAAACAAAATGAGTCAGAGTCACGTTGATTTCATACTGATTGTGACTCTATGTGTCAGAGTAACTACGAACAGTAAATTTAAAAAATTTTTAGCTAAAAATTTTTTGTTTTTAAAGATGCTATTTTTTTAATTAAAAAGTTTTTTCTTGGGAAAACAAATGTTTTTTTCCAATAATTACGGTTTTTCATCCTTTCATTAGCGGGCTGGAGAAAAGTAACAAGTTGTAAAACTGCATTGGAGGCATGCTTAGAAACATCTGAGAGGAGGCAACTAAAACTACCCCAAAAAGCAACCTTGAAGGTTTGTAGGAGGCAGAAAAAGCCACTTTCAAATCAAATAAAACTCCTTGTGAGCACTTGTAAACTACTTGTAAACTCCTTGAGAGTAGGTAGAAAGTAGGTAAATTTAAAGAGGCAGATCAAATATACCCAGGAAAAGGTCATCAAGTAAGAGTGATGGTTAGGAACCAAGATGCGACTTTCGCCTATTTTCGCTGATAAAAAAATTCTGTTAACTTTTCCTTTTTTTAAATCGCCTATTTTTTTCTGCTTTAGATCTGGAGCACTTTTCAAATCTAGTATACCACTTTGAAAGTAAAAAATTGTTTAAAAAACTACAAATAAATTTTAAAAAACTATAAAGTATTATGATGGAAATTCAAATGTATCGAAGAGAATTTTGCATTACATTTGGAGGTGATGTACGTTTTATTAATAGATTCATCAATTATTATTCAGTTTATTTAATGGTAGAGTATCTGAATTAATTTCGGCTAGGCCTTTTTTTAGGCCATCAGTTCAGGGTGTTAAAAAATTGGCTTATTTTTAAAACAAAAAAGAACTAGCACAAAAGTAACTGGATGAATGTTGAATAAAGTGTTTTTACAAAAGTTGTTTATTTAAGTGAACCTGCATTAATTACATTTTCATACAAAAAGTGAATTTCTTGTGATTTTCTTAATTTTTGCTTTGTGTTTAAGCTGCATCAAATTTAGAACGAAGCACTATATAACCTTAAAATAATTTCTATTTAAGGCTCAAAATTGTTAATTTTTATGTTTTTATATTTTTTTTAAAATCACATTGCAATGCGTCTTACTTACTGCGCATTTCAAAATTCCCTTAATTTAGCAACCTTAAAATTCACGTAAAAGAACCTGTTTAACACAAACCATCTTCTTCTTCTTCTTTTTCTTCTTCTTCTTCTTCTTCTTCATCTTCTTCTCCTTCTTCTTCTTTTTCTTCTTCTTCTTCTTCTTCTTCTTCATCATCATCATCATCATCATCATCATCATCTTCTTCTTCTTCTTCTTCTTCTTCTTCTTCTTCTTCTTATTATTATTATTATTATTCTAACGCTCATATCTACCATTCTAAATGGATCACCATTCAAATGGACTCCCATTTAATTAAGTATCGTTCTTATGGGACCCCGTTTAAAGAAGTACAGTACAATTATATTATTTTATAAGATCACATTAGAATTACAGTTCTTTAAATTGGATCCCATTTATATGGTATTAGAAGTTCAAAAGCACCATTTAAATGGTACCTCGTCTTGCAAAGTACCATTTTTGAATTGGTACTGTTTCGCGAGCGGTTTGTTCTAAAGATAAATTCTATCAGGGTGAAAATATAGGGTGAAAATAGATGAGTGGTAAAGTAACCACTCGTTTTTTAAGAAAATATCACGTGCACAGAAACACATGACGCAACTAAATAATAATTGGTTACATAACCGCTGAAAACTTTTTTATTTTTCTCGCTCCCGAGTTTATTGTTTATTTCTTCTTTGCGAAAAGCGGTTACGCTCTTAATTTCAGGCTGGAAGACTTTGGCTTTAGGTGTTTTATTTTTCATTCATTAAACTTTTGCTTTTTTTAATTGATTAATTAATTAACGTATCAGTGAAAATAACTTTTTACCACATAAATAACCGCGTTGTGAAGTCACTAGAAGATTTTAATTGTAAACAATTTAATCTATTGAAAAAAATTTAAGTTGCTAGGATATTTATATTACATAATAATGGCCTTTTGAGAATCTCGATGGGTTATAAAACTTAATAAAAAACTAACTGGGTATTTAAAAGAGAGGATTACATTGTTATTGGTTATTATTATTATTAATCTCAGCAATATCCCTGCTGTTTTTCTTTTTCTTATTACTACTTGATTATCGTTTTTAATAAAATAATTTTACATACGCAGCTAAATTAAACATGGATATTCGTTTTTTTAAAAGTAATCAAACCACAAATGTTTCTCGAAGAACGTTTGAAAATTCCAAAAACCCAATTACAACAGCCATTTTCGTTTCAGCAGCAACTTTTTGCGTAATTATTTTGCTGACATACAGTTTTGTGTTACTCAGAATGCAACAAAAAAAGCTATTTACAGTTCCAGCTTTCGTACCAATTCTACTTCTGTGCATAATAAACATTGTCCTCATTATTCAGCGAACGTATATGATTATTACGCCGAGAAATTTGCAACAAATGTCAAATAGCAGTCCCAACTATCCGAGAATATTGAACGTGTTTGTGGATCGTGTCGTTACGGCAGGTAAATTAACATAGATTTCCGGTATACTATTTTAATTAATATTTAGTTTTAGTCCCAAGACTTCACGTAATATTTCCGAAAATTATAACAGAATAACTTTTTGATGTTAACCTTTTTGTATTAGTTTATTGCAATAACATATAATTGCGAAAGCGTTTGTTTTAGTATGTAATTACAAAATTTACAATTATTGATTATTTTTAAAAAATTATTATTTTTGTTTAAATTATAAACTCGGAGGCGGAGTGGAGTAAAATTTACGAATGTGGTGTTTTTTCAAACTATTAGATTTAAGCTAAGAGTGTAAAAGATTTTAATAAAGCTTCGTACCAAGACAACCAAACACACCTGAGGGCTGTTTCATAAAAACCTTTGTAAATTCTCATTTTACAAATCTCTGCCTATTTTTGTAAAATTCACGATAAAGGTTTTTCGACTTCTAATCCAGGTGGAGCATCTGCGCGCACTGCTCTGCGCTGATTGGTCGCAGCCACGTCATTTCATCTCCCTCCGCTGACCGATCAATATTCGCCCTGTCGTATATCCTCTATGATGTAATTTACAAAACATAGGCGGAGTTTTGTAAAATGAAGATTTACAAACGTCTTTATGAAATAGGCCCCTGGTAAATTTAATATCGAATCAGCCTTCCAGTAGACTAAATAATTTTTTTATAAAATAATGAACACTCTGTATACGTTTATCTTTGATGTGTACATTCATTAAATACATTATACGGAAACGGAAAGACCAACCAGCTTCATGCCAACCACGCTTATGCGCAAACTATTTACTTACTTGACTTTGGTCGATTAAGGCAATGCCGTTAGTGGGGAACACCCCATTTGGGGCACGTCCTAATTAGGCCATATGTTTCCTTAATTAGGGCGCGACCTCGTTAAAGCGCTCCACACTTAGTTAGTTTAGTTCATTGTTTTTAAAAAAAGAGGCGTGTTTTGTTGTTTTGATTTAGTGCTTTTTTTTATAAAAAACTTTAATAGAGGCCATTATTGCGCCCAAAATTATAAAACTATTTCAAAAAACCTGCAGTACGTCCGCCAAAAACTATATTTCTGTTAGAGAGTAGAGGATAGCCCTCTTTCTGTTTTCTTTGGCATACGCCACCCTAGAGAAGGCACTTGAAAGCTCCACTGAAGCACTAAATGTGTTAAAAAATTTTCGCGTGTTTTCCTTTTATTTTTATGTTTGTTAGATTTTCTAAATATACGTCATGAGCTTAAAGTACTCAAAGAACTTAATTACAAAAATGATATAGTACTTTGAGGACTTTTGCGTGCTCAAAGTAAATTATTTTCATTGAAACAAACAATTTTATCAGGATTCTTTGGACCTTTTGCCGATTTATGACACAAACTTTATATATGTTTTTGCAATGAACATTTCTGATTAATAGAGTTAAAAACGCTTCACAAATGCAGATTAGATCGGCATCAACACTGCTCAATACAGAAGTTTGAGTTCTTTTGTCTGGCGAAATATATTATATTTTACACTGAAAAGCGAAACGCGATTTACAGTCTACGTCTAACACCAAAAAAATAATAAAAAATATTTACTGTTTTTTTCTGGGTTTAAAAATTTTTTAAATCAAACTTCAAATGGATTTTGGTTAGTCTTGGTGGGTTATTTGATTATTTTTGGGGGCAAACTGAGCAGTAAATCACCCAAGTCAACAACGCTTCTTACGTTAAATAGATAGAAATTACGCATTATAAACATAATAAGTTTCCTTTACGCTATTTTTACATTTCAATCGGGACAATAAACGACGTTTCATACCCGAATTTGAGGTATTTTTTCTCGTTTAACCAACGATTTTTGCTTGCTTGCTGTTAAGCTCTGGAAAAAAAGCCGGATTTGTTTTTTCGTTCGCATTTTGACAACAGAACTATTGTAGTTTATTATGTTTTAGACAGTTCGTAGTGTTGTTATCAAACAAACAAACAAACAAACAACCAAACAAAACAAACATTTTATATATTATACATACAAAAACAAGACAAAAAAGTGCGTTCAGAAATCGCTTTTAGACAATTTTGTTTTTAAAAGACTTTTAAAAATTTTAACTTATGCATTTTAGAGTTATAAATTAGGTTTCAATTAAAATGAGTTAAAAATAAATTATCGTAATGACTTTTACAATAATATTGTTAGTTAAAATTTCTTCCTCAATATAAACTCTTTAGGGATTTACTCCATATTGGCGCCACGCGCCAGCCACAAATCCCCATACAAGGTTCAAACTCCCCTAAACCAAAATTCGTGTGCAACATCCTTGCCACAATATCTTGTCCCTAAAAAAACATTCTTTCACCAAAAACTGCAACACATTATAAAACTAAAACATTATAATTAAGGATTTGCTTAATTGCGCAAGATCTTGTTTTCCACTTAAAAAGTGTTGTTTTTTAGGAATACACTATTGAATAAACATTTTGCTTGACTTTTTTTATTTGGTTCAGGCTTAAAGCTTTTTTTTTTTTTTTTTGTTTTGTTTGTTTTGGTTGTTTTTGTTACTTACTTTTTTTTAAAGTTTATTTTTCACATTATGAATAAAGTATCCCTAAAAATTGGCTTTACGCTGCTAAAAGGTCATTCATACCCAATAATATTGATTTCCAGTGCTCTCGAATTAAAAACCAAGGGAGCTTCGGAGTTTATGTCATAAAATTAATTTTTTTCGTATTTTAACTTCATAAACATGTTTGCCATATTTGTATTAACATTTTCGGCAGTTTTAAAATTGTTTTGAATAGATTTAAATTTTTTTAAATTTTCATTAAAGTTAAATTTATCAATTAAATTTAAAATCCTTCAGGCTGAAATTAAGGGCGTAACCGCTCGCCGTCAGGAAGAAATAAAGAATGAACGCACGAGAATAAAAATAATAATAAAAAGTTTTTAGCAATTATTTAACCAATTATTATTAAGTTGCTTCAGGTGTTTCTCTCCACGTAATATTTTCTCGAAAACCGAGTGCGGTTACTTTACCACCTAGTTGTTTTCACCCTGATAGAATTCATTTTTAGTTTTGTAACTAAATAATATAAACTCAATAAGGCAAAATATGGGGGTGTTCTTTAGAGATCCGTCAAACATCACTATAGTCTGTACAAAAATGATCTGGACCAAAAAAAAATTTAAGATGAGCAGATCTGGGGTCGCATTCTGGCGCGCGGTTAAAAGTTACCCCAGGGTAATTTTTTTTACGTGCTTAAGGGTGCGAGTGAAAAATCAATTTTACCTAGGTAAAAGTTGGGTTAAATTTTTTTTATTGTTTTAAGAATAAGAATTTATCCAACTCGAGAGGTGGTTAACTATTTCTCCCGCAGGATTAATTTAATAAAAAATAAATTACGTGAATTGATTAACTTTTTTTATTTTCCGCGAGGTGGTTTTGCAGCGCAAGAAAAAAAATTTTAAAAAAATTTATTGCAATCATTTTCTGTCCCATAAGCGGCAGGTTTATTTATTTACAATATATATTTATTTTTTTATTTTCATTGAAATGGGTTTATCGGTGTAAATATAAGGGTTTCTTCAGAATGCGACCCCTGGTTTTTGGTAAGACGTTAGTCTAAGCCATTCATGAGTGGCAGACACTAATAAAGTTTTGTAAATATCGGCCTTACTGTCAGCTAGCTATTAATGCTCACCTGAAGTTTTTAAAGTTCAAATCATTTTTGTACAGGGTTTATTTACAACTATTATTAAAAAAATACAACGAAATTCAAAGAAATAAATTTATAGATTATCAAAATTATGGTTTAAAAATTTGTTAGGAATTTGCTTTTTCACGGACTTAATCCAAAATTTATATAATGCAGTTGTTTTATGGCTCAAAACAATTCATTTCGCAAACGATAGAATAACGCAAAATTAAAGCCACCCGTTAGTCCTTAAATAACCAATCAGAGAAGAACAACGGTTACTTCCTTTGATTATCTTGAATAAATGGGCCCGAATATTAGACTTGGCCTTCGGGTCATTTTTTTAAAATAGATTTATTGCTTTATTTGTAACCATACTTGTCATATATCCAGATTAAATTTAACTTTTTTTAAATTTACGCGATTTACCAGGGCAAATAAAAATCAAACCACATCAATACCATTTTAGATTTAATAAAGTGATTTTTAATATTATTAACCATAAAAATTATTTAAAGAGGTATATTTTTATTCATTTTTTTGTAAAATCGGAAAAATAAATTGCAAATTATTTTGTCGATACCTTTCAAGTTGTTAATTTTTTGTATTTATATTATAAGTACGGAAATAATTTTTTTACCTTACGTTAAAAAATAATTAATTGACAATCACTCAATAGTTTCACATAGTAAATAAAAAGTTTATATTATAAAATAATTTCCTTATCATTTTATACCTAAAAATTTATCACGTTTACATTGAAATGTAATAATAATGCATACTATATATACTATAACAACAGGACAGTCCTAAAAGACTAATATTTTAAGCTTATTCTTACTAAGCCCGTAATCAAATATACTAAGCTTATTTGTTTACATTACAGTTAAAATTTAGTTACAATATTCAAGATATGCCAAATCTAATAATCTTTGAGATATGTTTTAATGCATTGTACAATGCTTTATGCCCTAAGTTTGCCTAATTTTAGTGCCATAAATTTGCATTAGCTGATAACAAAAATACTTAACAAATAAGTATCATTATTGGAAATTCAGTTTTTTCCGTGCGTCGCTTTGAGCAAAATTGAACATTCGGTGGTCAAATTTGACCCCCTTCCTTTTCCGTTCACTAAAAAAATAAAGTTGATAAATAAAATAAATCTTAAAGACGACAAGAAATGACAAAATATCGTAAAATAAGTCATTTGCGCGAAAATCTCAGCAAATGCATGTGCTAAAGTACTACTTTTTCGAGCAATTCAGTCAAGTGATATGGATATATTTTTGCTTGCGTACAAAACTTATATTCGCCCGCTTCTTTAATTCGAAACATACATTTAGTTACTTTCTCTGCTCAAAAATATAAAAATTAAAAAAAAACTCAGAGAATTTTTACCAAACGGCTTTACGAACGATTTTGTTGGTTCCCTATAGTACTCGGTTAATTGAGCTTAAATTGGAAAATCTGCAAATAAACGATATATGATTTTGCTATATAAAATTTTTATATGGTTTGGTTGACATAGATAGAGATCTGCTTTTTACCATAGAACAAAACGATAGACTAAGAAATGATGGGCTAAAACTTAAAGGTAAATTAAATAAGCTTGATATGTCAAAAATTTTCTTTCTAAATAGAGTAATAAAAAAATGGAACAGGTTACCAAAAAAATTGTCTTATCAACTACATTAGCACAATTTAAAAACAAAATCAAATCGTTTGATATTAATCATTTATAATGTAACTGTGGGGTTTTTTTGTGTGTATTGTATTCACTTGTTTAATGACATTTTATTATCTTTTTTTACTTACACGTATAGTTGTCATAATTTACTAATGCATTTTACTAATAAATAAAATAAATAAATAAATAAATTCCGTCTATTTTCCTACAAATGTAGTGATAAAAAAAACAAACGCATAAAAATGCTCATAGTATATCTAAATAAATTTCGTTGGTCATCTTCTTCGTAAAATGGAAAAATAAGTTAAACTGGACGCCACAAAAAATTTGAAAATACTACTCTGGATTTGTTAAAAGAAATATTAAATTAATTTTAACATTTGTTTAAAACTTCACAAAAAACCCAAAACAAAAATGGAAATATTGTTTTAAAAAAATAAATGTCGTTTACGAATTTATTGTTGTATATAAGGCGTTTAAGATCCATTACAGTGTGTAATTTGGGACAAAAAATTTTTGATATGCATTTTTAAACAAATATATTTCTAAATTTTATATAACAACTTATGAATATTTTTTATTAATTACGCAGAAAATTGTTTTTGGCTTTTTAATAATATATAGTTTTAATTTTTTGCTTAAGTTTTTCTAGTTTTTTTAAAATTTTTCGAATGCAAACGCAACACTAGAAGTGATGACTTTGGATTCCTACCTTAAAAAAAACGTCAAAACAAAATAACATCAATATACATAAGGATGATTTTATAAGGATCATAAGCTGGAAAATTTTAAAGCGGATTAAAAATGAACTTAATTTCGCCTACAAAAAAGCAAAACAAAACAGAAGCCAACTAGAATTTTGATAACCCGCAAAAAAAATTCATAAATAGTTAAAGGAGCACTGTCACAAATCAAATTCCTATAACGCCCGAACCGGACTGCTCCTTTAATACCAAACCTATCTAACTCAACTTTAGTATTTAGAGTGCTCCACTACAAGGCTAAAACATTTTTAAATTTCAGCTGAATCGGTTCAGTATTAAAGGAGCAGTCCGGTTCGGGCGTTATAGGAATTTGATTTGTGACAGTGCTCCTTTAAACAACTAAATATTAAGGTCTTGTTCACACAAAAGTAACAAATGACAACCATAGGTGGGCAGCCTTCCAGCTTTTGGTGGCGTATACCCGTCCCCCGAAAATTGGGTGGGGGGGGGTGTCTATTTTAGGAGGGGATTGTCCGGGATACCCCCAAATTTTAAGGAGGGGAGTGTCGGCTATAACTGGGATTTTTTGGGAGGTATAACCCCCCTGCCCACCTATGGTGACAACACAGTTACATCGCAGCGACAGTTGTTACAGTGTAATGGGTAAATACAACTGTAATCTTTGGCAGTTTCCTCGACGTTTCGAAACCACAATGGGTTTTTTCTAAAGAAAAATGGTTTCTTCAACGTAACTTACGTTAACAACAACCATTCATCTAAAGAGGAAACTTGTCGTGCTTTCGAAACGTCAAGTATAAATAAACTATTTTGAGGTAATTGCCCAACATTAAGTTTTATTTATCACGAATAGGGTAGTGCATTTAATTTCGGCACTTTTTTGTTTTTCCGATGTAACTTTTCATTGTATGGCCCGATTTTCATGTTTGATAGCTCATTTTGAAGCTTTCACGATACTGCGTTGCGTCACGAAAGTTTAACTGTACGAAAATATTTTTTTTACTTAATTAAATCAGTTTTTAAAAAAATGGAAAATTGCCGAAATTAAATATATGCATTTAATTTCGGCACTTTACAAACAATCGATTGTTTCTCAGTAAAAAAATCATCATTTTCAAAAATTTAAAAGCCTATCATTATCTTCAGACAGTTTTCTTTAATTTAAGCTTCTACTTGATGTTCAACGTGTAACTGGCAAAAAGTTACAGCTAAAATGCCAAATGGTATCAAAATGAGCAAAATTTGGGAAAAAAGTGCATTTAATTTCGGCACTTTTTAAAAGGACCCTCTTAATCGAGTTTAAGTGCAGTGCTATGACCTCTACACATTTCAAGGTTGTGTTTTAACTTTTTACAACTACAATTTAACACCCGACCACTTAATTCAATCCGTTTTTACCTACAGCATATGAGTGCCGAAATTACACTATTTTATTTTATAACGATTGCTCACCACAGACGCAACGTAGAACCACGGGGACTAAAAATTCGGAAAATAGACTAAATTTTACCAGGACAGTTTAATTTTTAAACCAATTTATTGCGTAATCATGAAATGCCCATGTTTTAAAAACGAGTAACAAATTTATTTTTTATAAATCACATAATTTCACATAAAAATATCATAACATAACAAATAAAAAGCTCACGACAGTCATCTACATATAATTAGCTCTCATTTGAGCTATCAAACATCGTATTTTGTCCAGGATTACCAAAGATATAGTCCAAAATCAAAAATGCCCAATTGGAAAAAGTGCCGAAATTAAATGCACTACCCTACTCCTCATAAATCGTTGAAAAATTCTTCACAATGTAATGGTTTAAAAATAAAAGCGCGCGGAACTTGTTGTCATTTGTCACTTCGGTGTGAACTAGACCTAATAAAATTGACGTTCTTCAAGAACAACCCACTCAAGTGGTCATCGGAAAGATGGATTGTTTAAAAGCGTTATTTTTCAAGTAAATTTTCGTGATAAAACTCACAAATCACATTTATCGTGTACTTTAGACCTTAATTTCCCTAAGCAACCTAAGCGAAACCTTAAAATCAAGCTAAATTTAATGTTTTGTTTGATTTTGAGGTTTTGCTTAGGTTGCTTAGGAAAACTAAGATCTATATAGTCCAGAATTCAGGTTGTTTATGAGTTTTATCATATTAATTTTTTTAAAATTTATTACTTTGTCTAAGATTTATTAAAAAAACAATTTTAATTTAATGGGTTGTTTTTGAAAAATAACGGTTTTAAACTAGTAGTTCATCCATGTTTAATTTAGTCCATATTGTATTTTCTTTCCGTTGACCTCTAAAGTGGGTTGTTCTTGAAGAATGCCATAAAATTTATATAGTTTTCCTAATTTTTTTTTCATTTTGCACTAGGATAAAAAAATTGAGTTTTTAAAAATAAAATAAAAAGCCCTTTATTTGCGGCTTTTCCATTTTCTTTAAAAAAATTGTCTGTTTAATTAATTATTGATTTATTTTTTTATTTGTTTTTATGTTTATTTATTTACGAATTAATACTATGTTTTTTGCTTGTTTGGCGGTTTTTCGTACTATCTGCGGTGGTCCACCAATTAAACCTCACAGGAGGTAAAGATTGAGTCACAGAGATGCAAGGGGAGGAAACAAGTTTATGCAACAGTAAAATATTTTCTATGTATTCTTACTGATAGCAATTACCCACCCGTCTTATCTTGTCACTCCGATAAAATGCCATGTTTGGTTCCACACGACAAAAATGTGAAAGGTAATAATTATGAAAAAAATATTATTTTTATTGCGTTACAGTTAAAATTAATTGTAAATATTCAGATTATGCTCAAATCTCATTAAATAATATTTAGAAAATGTTTTTATTGCAGTGCTTTGTGCTACATTTAGGTGGCCCGGGTTTGCATTTTCTGTTAGCGATCACCCGTTTGGTGGCCGTTTTGGCTCCATTAAAGTGCCGAGTTTGGTTCAACAGGACCAGAATATGGCTGCTCTCTTTGGTTTTTTTGAGTTCGGGCGCTTTAATAAAACTTTCCTTGGATTATAAAGTATTTCGAGGGCTCAGTCGCGGAAAGTCAGCGGGAAAGTACACTGACGCCCGGCCGCTTATGCACTTGAGACATTTTCGTTTACTTCTGCTGGTGCCGACTCTGCTTCTCTACACCGTTATTCTGTTGCAATTGGTCAAGAAAAGAGGTGGCAAGCAGATCAACCGAAACCAAGGTTCCGCCGGACAAAAATCCTCGGCAACTAATGCAGAAACCGCAGCGAGGAACAATATAATTCTAACAGGTAAAAAAAATCAACTCAAAACTTTATTGCAGAATTCTGTTTTTCCGGTTTAGTTATCTTGGTTACCATTTAATCATACTATTAATAACTATTCTGATTAAACATAAAAGCTTTCCTTTCATAAACTCATGTTGTTTAACCACTCACTTTTTAAGTATTAGTAATTGTATAGGCACCTTGCACTAGAACTCTGTTTATACATGAAGTATGCAATACACATAGCGAGTCACCATAATGGATAATTACCATATCTCCTACTTATCTTTCGTAGTATGCAAATTGATCGATCGAAATTTCGCGCGCTTTTGAGGCTTGATCTGCATACTACAAAAGATAAGTAGGATATACGGTTATTATCCATTATGGTGACTCGCTATGTGTATTGCATACTTCATGTATAAACCGAGTTTTAGTGCAAGGTGCCTATTGTAGGGTGATTTTCAGTTTGAAACAGCCATCAAATAATATGTATTTGTTTATTAGGTTTATTGCAGCCGGTAGGTCAAGCAAAGCGGATGATGTTTACAAATTTCTAATAAAGTTAAAGGCAAATCCAACGTGGTTGCTCTATTTGTTCGTTAGATTAAAAAAATCCCACCATAAAATAACCACTTAAATTAAATTAGGAGAATTTTACGTCACTTATATCAGCCAATTAGATTTTCATTTATTAGGGAGTATTTGTTTATACATATATATATTTGGTCTTGTTTACCGTTAGAGTGGTGGCGCAATCGGTTACCGCGTAGTTATTTTTACAGAGGTGGTCCAGAGGTCGAATCCTTATGAAATGTTTTAGTTTGATTTTAATGTTTTTTTTAGATTTTTTAAAATTTTTTAGTTTGATTAACATAAATTTTGAACAAGAACGTCATTTGTTTTTTCCTTTTTGTCTTTTTGTCGAATTTTTGTTGTTTGAATATTCTAAAGTATTATAATACCTACTCTATAACTGCAATAATTCAAAAATAATTTTTATGTAAATAAAAAAGGGCGATTTTTGCTCTGCATTGCAATTAGGACACTACTGAACGCTTTAAAGTGAAATTTATGTCAGGAGAGAGCTTAACATTTGGTTTGCAATTTGCACTAAGTAAGTAAAACGCGTTAAGTTTCCTAAAAATTGCTGGTGTTTTGTCAACGAAAGATTTTGTCTCAATAAAAGTCATGTTGGATAAACGAACTAGAGCAGCTACGTTTGATTTGCATTTAGACAATTTACTAAGAGTTATGTGTAAGCCTAAGTGAGGAAATGAGAAAGAAGAAATAAGGAAATTAAAAAGAAATGAAAAAAGTAGCAGGAAGATAAATGAATCATACTTGTTTTTTTTGTTTTAGAGTTTTAAAAATGAAATTTCATATAATATTATTTTATATTAAGTTTTTTTATTAAGCTATATTTTTTTTATTTATTTAAATATATTTCAGTGTTTTCTGCCATTTTGGTTCTACTAACGTTGACTCAGAGAAGTATAGACTGGAATAAACGTAGGGATTAAATTAAAGATTAATTAAATTCTTTAGTGGCGGGTGGTGGATGTAAGTCTATTAAAATTTTTTGCGGCTTTAAATTTCAAAAATTTTGACACTAAAATAAATCGTTAACTTTTTTTAATTTTTAAATACACATGTCAATAAAATATTTCGCGTTTCAGGCTTTGTTCTGCTCATTGTCGAGAACATCCCTTTGATCCAGTCTTTCACTTCCATGGGAAGTCTCTTTAGCAGCAGAGAGCGAACGATGATCTTCTACAACGCTTCTCTCCTCATCACACACGGATGCATTTCAAAAATTTTGACACTAAAATTAATCGTTAACTTTTTTAATTTTTAAATACACATGTCAATAAAATATTTCGCGTTTCAGGCTTTGTTCTGCTCATTGTCGAGAACATCCCTTTGATCCAGTCTTTCACTTCCATGGGAAGTCTCTTTAGCAGCAGAGAGCGAACGATGATCTTCTACAACGCTTCTCTCCTCATCACACACGGATGCTACCCCTTCATTTTGATGGCCACATCCGGCCAGGTGCGGCAGGCTGTATTCTCTGCCGGCTGCCTCAACGAAATTCAGAGCTGTTACTCTGGGATTTTGAGATTCTCCGGAAGGCTTTCAGGAAACGGGGTGGAAAGTACGGCGGCTGGAAACGGTACTAACGAACCACCGGGTTCGAACCGTTTGAGACCGCCGAATTCCCAACGGGCAGAGGGTTCTTCCAACGAAGAATCTTTTCACACAGCCGCCAGCGGCGGTTTTTTGACAGAAGAGATTGCCGGTTCTTATTCCAGTGCCATCCAATTAGAAAATATTAAATTGAAATTTTAGAAACAACAGTTGACACCGTCAAATAATAGAGATCCTGGTAGGGTAGTGCATTTAATTTCGGCACTTTTCCCAATTGGGCATTTTTGATTTTGAACTATATCTTTGGTAATCCTGGACGGAATACGACGTTTGATAGCTCAAATGAGAGCTAATTATATGTAGATGACTGTCGTGAGCTTTTTATTTGTTATGTTATGATATTTTTATGTGAAATTGTGTGACTTATAATTTTAAAAAAATGTTACTCGTTTTTAGAACATGGGCATTTCATGATTACGCAATAAATTGGTTTAAAAATTAAACTGTCCTGGTAAAATTTAGTCTATTTTCCGAATTTTTAGTCCCCGTGGTTCTACGTTGCGTCTTTAGTGAGCAATCGTTATAAAATAAAATAGTGTAATTTCGGCACACTATTGCTGTAGGTAAAAACGGGTTGAATTTAGTGGTCCGGTGGTAAATTGTAGTTGTAAATAGTTAAAAGACACCGTTGAAATGTGTAGGAGTCATAGCACTGCACTTAAACTCGATTAAGGGGGTCTTTTTAAAAAGTGCCGAAATTAAATGCACTTTTTTTCCCAAATTTTCCTCATTTTAATACCATTTAGCATTTTAGCTGTAACTTTTTTCCAGTTACACGTTGAACAACAAGTAAAAGCTTAAATTAAAGAAAACTGTCTGGAGGTAATGATAGGTTTTTAAATTTTTGAAAACGATGATTTTTTGACTGAGAAACAATCGATTGTTTGTAAAGTGCCGAAATTAAATGCATACATTCAATTTCGGCAATTTTCCATTTTTTAAACAACTGATTTAATTAAGTAAAAAAACAACTTTCGTACAGTGAATTTTTTATGACGCAACGCAGTATCGTAAAAGCTTCAAAATGAGCTATCAAACATAAAAATCAGGCCATACAGTGAAAAGTTACATTGGAAAAACGAAAAAGTGCCGAAATTAAATGCACTACCCTATATAATATAATAATAATATTTATTTTTGCAATATGCCGGAACTTACTTACAAATGCACTTTTCATAAGTAAGCTCTCCATGTTAGTATAATAGTTAAATCAAGTAATAAAAAGTTCGTCTTCTATTAGTCTTGTTGCACATACTTTCTTAATACATATTTATTCTTTTATTTTTTCACAGAGTTTTCCAAATATAGTTCGGAATAAGCGTATTTTACTGTAGGAGAGAGGGTACAAAAAGAAAAAAATAAAATTTGAAAAAATCTTAGTTTTCTTAGTTTCTTAAGTTTAAACCTATACTTCATAAAAATTGCTACACGATGATATGTTTTACTACGTTGAAGTGCTGTAATATATCAGTTTGTGCTAAATAAATTTTTGTTTTTTAATTAAACGTCACAATAGTTTAAAATCACCACTAAAATAGTATTATCCTGAACAGTGATTTCAAATTAGTAAAAATAAAGATGAAATTTGTGCTTTTAAACTATTTTTAAACCTACATAGTTTTTTTTAATGTTTTGCTTGTAAAACTATTCAAAACTTAAAAATTAATTTTAAAAAGTCCATTCCAAACTTTTAATTTAAGCATTTTCTGTAATTGAAACATTAAAAAACTGGGAAACAAGCGCGCCAGCAGCGCCGTACCTACGAAGCGGCAAAACACTAAAAATCCCCAAAAACTGCTTTTGCTTTTGCAATATTTAAAAAGTATTTAAAAAATTTTAAAAAGAAGGGGTCGAGACTTTAAACCAATAAATATTTGAAATATTTTAAACCGTAAAATGCTCGCTGTTTTTGAATTTTCCCTCTACATATGATTGGCGCTAGCAGTTATGTACCCTCTTCCTAACACTAAGAAACCCTTATTCCGAACTAGTCTATTCAAACCAGTTGGAATCATCTATTTTCATCCAAACCAAACCAGTTAGAATCATCCATTTTTAATCATAAGACTCAAAACATTAAAAAATTAAAACCATTTTGCATTCATTATGACTCCATATACTTTCCAGATCTTATCATTTTCTTTATAATAAACGAACCGCACACAAGCAAACAGTATATTAGAATCAATATAGAGGACATAAAATGGTTTTGCGGAAACTAAAAAAACACAGCAGTATTTCATATGCTCTTATTATTATAGGCACATAACGCAATTTAAATCCAAACGCATGGTGAGTTAGGAATTTTATAAATATATTTTAGAGATATTGTCAGCTTTTGATATATAGCTTTGCATAACTTAACGATTAATGGCTGGTTCACACCGGACGGATAACGGATAGCGGATAACACGTTCACAATGGAATTTCCTGATAGCGGATAGCGGATAAGGCGAGTTGCTGTATTCAACAACTTTCTACTGCTGGCAAGCCAAATTAAAGATATTTTTTTTGTTTTTTTTTTTGCTTTTTATTAATTTTACAAAAATATTTTTATAAATTCAATTGTTTAAAGTAAAATATTTTTTAAAGTATTTTCTGAAATTTTTTTTTGAAATTCAGTTGATTTCATCAAAACCAATGGTTTTTAAAAAGGTTACAAAAAGCTACAAGGTATTTCTTTAATTTATGTATTGGGTAGGGGTTCAAAAATATATTTAATTAGTATTTAAATACTAAATAAATACTACTTTTTTAGGGGTAAGTATTTTTTAAAAGTATCGATACTATTTTGAAAAGGTCGGTATTTTATTGGTATTGTATTCAATTGTTTAAAAAGTATCGAATATTTTGGAATATTCGAATTTTAAAATATTTACAAAATGCTAATTAAATACTGTTTTTTTTTAAAAACTTAATAAAAAAGGTTTTATCACTCGAAAAAAAAGACAACCAGATCGTTTTGTTAATAATAATATATGGGAGAATAAGTCGAAATGACACGTTGGCTGTCTGTGCGTTAAAAATTGCAATTAGTCCGGAGGTCTGGAGCTCCGGAGCTCCTCCCTATTTTTGTACTAATTTCATGAATGATTAAAGGAGCACTGTCACAAATCAAATTCCTATAACGCCCGAACGGCACTGCTCCTTTAATACTGAACCAATTCAGCTGAAATTTAAAAATGTTGTAGCCTTGTAGTGGAGCACTCTAAATACCAAAGTTGAGTTAGGTAGGTTTGGTATTAAAGGAGCAGTCCGGTTCGGGCGTTATAGAAATTTGAAATATAACAGTGCTCCTTTAAAGAGTAATGCCATATACTATTTTGTAAAATTTTTTTGCAAATTAATTTTTTTCAAAACTTATTTTAATCAATAAAAATAGTCCTACAAATACAAATAAAGTAATTTAAAATGCATTTCAAGCTTAAGGATCAAATTGCTTATTTAAGGGGCTAAGCATCGGAGCTCCGAAGCTTCCTCCGCTTTAAATGACCGGAGCTCCGGAACTTTATATTGAAAGGTAGGAACATCACTAATAAGCATTTAAAAAATAATTTACGAAGAAAATCAAAAATTTCGTTCAAATTTTTATTAAAAAAAATATTATTTACTTATTACAAACAATTTTAGACACAACCAAAAAAAACTGAATTTTTGTTTCCAAGAATTTTTGCGCTTGCGTACTAATTTGCCAGCGTGTGCAGTTTTATAAGAAAAACGAAAAAAACGGGAAAAAGTTCGTCGCAGAAATTTTTCCCTCGAGAATAATTTTTCCGCGGAGATAATGCTAAGGAAATACTGCTGTGGAAATTTTTTACTCATAAATTATAAAAGCTATCCTCTATCCGTTATCCGAAAAAATTCCGATGTGAACTTGTTATCCGCTATCCGAAGGAATTCCGGTGTGAACGTGTTATCCGCTATCCGCTATCAGGGCCATTTTCAATCCGGTGTGAACGTGTTATCCGCTATCCGCTATCAGGGCCATTTTCAATCCGGTGTGAACGTGTTATCCGCTATCCGCTATCAGGGCCATTTTCAATCCGGTGTGAACGTGTTATCCGCTATCCGCTATCAGGGCCATTTTCAATCCGGTGTGAACGTGTTATCCGCTATCCGCTATCAGGGCCATTTTCAATCCGGTGTGAACGTGTTATCCGCTATCCGCTATCAGGGCCATTTTCAATCCGGTGTGAATGTGTTATACGCTATCCCCTATCAGGGCCATTTTCAATCCGGTGTGAACGTGTTATCCGCTATCCGCTATCAGGGCCATTTTCAATCCGGTGTGAACGTGTTATCCGCTATCCGCTATCAGGGCCATTTTCAATCCGGTGTGAACCTGTTACCCGCTATCCGCTATCAGGGCCATTTTCAATCCGGTGTGAACGTGTTACCCGCTGTCCGCTATCCGAAGGAATTCCGGTGTGAACGTGTTATCCGCTATCCGCTATCAGGGCCATTTTCAATCCGGTGTGAACGTGTTATCCGCTATCCGCTATCAGGGCCATTTTCAATCCGGTGTGAACCTGTTACCCGCTATCCGCTATCAGGGCCATTTTCAATCCGATGTGAACCTGTTACCCGCTATCCGCTATCCGAAGGAATTCCGGTGTGAACGTGTTATCCGCTATCCGCTATCAGGGCCATTTTCAATCCGGTGTGAACGTGTTATCCGCTATCCGCTATCAGGGCCATTTTCAATCCGGTGTGAACCTGTTACCCGCTTTTGCTTCCAGTCAGGCCATTTTCAATCTCGGTGTGAACGCTGTTACGCCGCGATCGGCTATCAGGGCCATTTTCAATCCGGTGTGAACCTGTTATCCGCTATCCGCTATCAGGGCCATTTTCAATCCGGTGTGAACGTGTTACCCGCTATCCGCTATCAGGGCCATTTTCAATCCGGTGTGAACCTGTTACCCGCTATCCGCTATCAGGGCCATTTTCAATCCGGTGTGAACCTGTTACCCACTATCCGCTATCAGGGCCATTTTCAATCCGGTGTGAACGTGTTATCCGCTATCCGCTATCAGGGCCATTTTCAATCCGGTGTGAACCTGTTACCCGCTATTTGCTATCAGGGCCATTTTCAATCCAGTGTGAACCTGTTACCCACTATCCGCTATCAGGGCCATTTTCAATCCGGTGTGAACGTGTTACCCGCTATCCGCTATCAGGACCATTTTCAATCCGGTGTGAACGTGTTATCCGCTATCCGCTATCAGGGCCATTTTCAATCCGGTGTGAACCTGTTACCCGCTATCCGCTATCAGGGCCATTTTCAATCCGGTGTGAACGTGTTACCCGCTATCCGCTATCAGGGCCATTTTCAATCCGGTGTGAACGTGTTATCCGCTATCCGCTATCAGGGCCATTTTCAATCCGGTGTGAACCTGTTACCCGCTATCCGCTATCAGGGCCATTTTCAATCCGGTGTGAACCTGTTACCCGCTATCCGCTATCAGGGCCATTTTCAATCCGGTGTGAACCTGTTACCCGCTATCCGCTATCAGGGCCATTTTCAATCCGGTGTGAACCTGCTACCCGCTATCCGTTATCCGTTATCTGTCAGTGTGAACCAGCCTTAATAGTTTTTTTTTCGCTTTTATAATTTTAACTTTTTTTTTTAAAAATACCGTTTTTAAATTACAAGCCCATTATTTTTAAACCCATAACATTTAACCTAACGCGAAATATTCAAAGCAAGGCACTTTTATTTTTTTAGTGCCTTAACTAAATATATTTACACGGGTTTGTTGAATTAAAACCATCTAATGTTTTGTTTTTTTTTAAACGTAAAACAATAACTGTTGAGATCCTCCAATCTTAAACTTCAGGAATAAACATAGAAAGCTTTAGCAATTTTAAAGCTAGATTAAACCATAGCCAGCTATATCTAAAACATTTGTTTTATACCACGATCATAGTATATTGTTCTTTAACTGTTGCTTCGCTTGTTTTATAAGTCATTCTAAAAGTTTTTGTATATTAAGTATTATTGAGTTGTAAATTGTTAAAAAATTTTTGTGAATTTTTAAACGTTTAAAATCATTTTTTCTTGAAAACAATAATAATATCACAGTTATTTTGTTGACATATTCTGGACGGAATCGACATCAGTATTGTTTCCTACTTAAAACTATGGTGTGGGTGTACATTAATAAAGAGGAAAAAGGGTTAAAACAAATGCACTTATAGTATACTCATTAACATCCATTATAGTTAATAATAAATGCATTGTGAAAATTGAAACTTTACTCAGAATTCATTTATGGCGTTTAAAAAAAAGAAATAATTTCAAAATTTCTTTATTCCACGTTAAAACCTAATAAAACAGAGGCCTTCGTTACAACCTAATAAACATTCGCCAGGACACTTTAACGTTAGTGAGTAAATTAAATACGATGAGAATTTCTTGACAAGGACCTGTGTCTTATTAGGTTGAAACGTAAAATAAGTAAATTTTAAAATGATTTATAAGTGATAAAACATAAAAATTTGTTGGCAGGGCCAAAAAAATATTTTTGACAGTCGTGAAACATAAAATACTAAAGGTAAACCCAACGTGGCTGCAACAGTTGTTCGTTGGATTGAAAAATTCCCCTCATTAAGTAACCACTCAAATCACGAGAACCTGACGTCACTCATATCAGCCAATCAGAATTCAGAAAATGAAAGATTTGAAGTAAGAAATCAACTTTAGATGGTAGTTTATGAATAATTCTTAATTTGTGACACAAAAAAATAGTTGTTTAATGAACACGTGAACACACTGTGGCAGCTACGTTTGGTTTGCCTATAGTAGCAGTGGCGAAGCATCAACTACTAAAAGTACTTAACGACTGCAACAGTCGTGAAACATAAATTATCGGCAGTAGTGGTAAAACCTAAAATATTGTTGGCAGTGATAAACATAAATCATTATAGGTAAAATACTTTTAGCTGAGAACGTAGGCGTGGTAATTTTTGTCTTTTTTTATAAAAAAAAACATCATTTTACCTGTTTTTACTGAAAACTTAAAAAAATTCATTGCTAATATAAGATTATTTTTTATTAGTTGGTTTTAGTATAAAGAAGTCTATTGTATATCCATCTTGTAATCAACGCTTTTATTTTTGTTCAAATTTTGTTATGTTATACGTTTCAAATCGATTTTGGTTAAGATTATTTAGTGGCAAGTTGACCTTTAACATTGCCGTGAAATACTTGCTGCCGTTTATTTTAACGGTGCACGCAGTGTAAAATGATTTATTTAACTTGTTTTCGGCCAGTATTCCCCACGTGCAAAAGAGAGCATGCGTACTGTAAAATTGCATACATACTCGCAAAATTGCAAACTCATTTTGGATTTTACAGCCTCAAGTAAAGTTGGAAGCGTGCCCATACATGATTTTTGCTACCATTACGCTGATTAGTCGATTTAGAAGGTGAAAAACAATTCTGAGCGATTATCGGAGTATACAAAAAGGCGAGAGTCCCAGCTACGATCATTTTACTTATAGTGGCAGTAGTTAAACAAAATATTAATAGCAGTTTGTAAAGCATAAAAATTTGTGGTAACGATAATGCATAAAATAATATTGGCAGAGGGGAAGTAAAACTGGTAGTAGTGGTAAAACATAAAATATTCATGATAATTGTTAAATTTGAAAACAATAATAAAATAAGACATTAGTGACAATGGTAAAACATAAAAAATTAACAAAAATGGTGAAACACAAAATTTGGGGGGAAATGTTGGTGAAATATAAAGTATTGGTGGCAGTTTTGACACATATATTGTTTGCAGTGATGAAACACAAATTATTATCGGCAGTAATTAAATCAAATATTTGTGAAATATAAAAAATTTGTTGCAATGACGAACATAAATATTGGTGGTAGTGGTAAAACATATAAGATTGTTGGCAGTAGTGAAGCAAAATTGGTAACAGTAGTAAAACATAAAATATTCATGACAATGATGAAATCTGAAAGCAATGATGAAATAAAATATTGTTGACAATGGTAAAAGAGAAAATATTTACAGCAATAGTGAAACATAAAATATCGTGGTAGTGGTGGTCATAGTTGTTAGGGTGGTGGTCCTTAATATATTATATAGTATTATATATTTCTGGTGGTAATAGTGGTAGGGGTAATGTTGGTGAAACATAAACTAATACAACACAAAAAAACTATTTTACATATGTGAAAAAAAACTTTATCCCAGTCGTAGATAAAATAAAAATACAATACAATACAAATCTCAGATAAACTAAAAAAATGTTTATTAAATCTAATTTCAAAATATTTAAAACAGAGAGCTAATTACGTTGTTTGGAAGTTTATTTCACAAGTTTATTATATTCAATTACTAAAAAAAATTTTTGGTACATCTAATTGAATATTATTAAGATCCAGTTTGAAACCATAGCTTCTTGTCATTTGATTTTTATTTGATAAAAAAATATGTACATCTATCGACAATTTTGTTAATTATTTTGTAGCCCATGTAGAGATCTGCTTTTAGTCTTTTTGACTCTAAACTGTCAAGCTTAAAGTTCGATTAGACGGTTTTTATAGCTGATTTTTTGCATGCCAAAACGAGTAAAAAATCGCCTTGAAAAATTTTTCTGGGTATTTTTTAATTTTGTTTGACTTTTATTAAATATGGTGACCAAACTAAAAACTCAAAATCTAGGATAGGTAACACATAGGTACAGCAGAGTTTTTTTCTAAAGGTAAAGGCGCAAAAAAGCAAATATAAAAAAAGCTTTATTTGGAATTTTGTAACAATGAAAAGATTTTAAATCTTTTGTAATAATTATACCAGGGTCTTTTACAAAGTCTACATTTTCTATGGGAGTTTGGTTAAGATAATTTGTTTTACTTATAAAATAAGTTGAAGTTATAAAGCCATATGTTGTTCCATTTTTCTTGATAAAAAACTTTCTAGACGAAACATTTAAAAATCAGGCAATTATTTAGATACTGTACTCTGGTTTTTTATATTCACATCAGCATGTTATTTATATCCCACAATGAAGTAATCACCAGAACTGAAACATAAGCTTTATAAGGCGACTATAAAACGCGTTATAACAGCTAATATGAACAGCCTGTGATTTTAAGCTGAAGCAGTTAAAGCTAAAAATAAAAATATTATTAACTTATACATTAGCGATGTTCCTACCCTTCAATATCATGCTCCGGAGCTCTGCCCATTTAAAGCTGAGGGAGTTCCAGAGCACCGGAGCTCCGCCCCTTATATCAGCGATTTAAAACTTATTTAAGCTTGAATACATTTTAAACGGCCCTAGCAGTATTATAGGACTATTTTTATGGTTTTAAATAAGTTTTGGAAAAAATTCCGTTTACAAACAAGTTTTGACAAAATAATTAATGCCATCATCACTCCCTAATTATTTACGAACTTAGTATAAAAATAAGGCGAAGCTCCAGAGCTCCGAGAGTTGCTCTGGAGCTCAGTGGAGCTCCGCTTCAGAGCTCCGGAGCTCTGAACTCTGGGAAACATCACGATTATACATAATCGCTATCTGAATTTGTACAAACAATTGCGAACTCAATGATTGCCAGTGATTACAAAACAACACTAAAAGGTATCGAGTCAATTTTTTTGTATTCGATTTTAATTATTGTTTGTGAGAACCTTACCCCTGACCCCAATAGCCACAAAAATTTTTTAATCAAAATATCTCTAGATGTTCAGGAGATATGATCCTTCAAAAATGGCGTTTTTTGACCAATCTGTATTTGAAAAATTGCTCAATGAGTATTGATATTTAAATTACAAAATATTCAATTAAAGAAAGCAGCTACTTTCTACTTTAATTTGATACCTTGATTGTAGGTGCAGTATTTGTCGAGATTTTGCATTTTCCCTACAAAAAACCCGCAATTTTTTTGCTAAAAATACAAAGTGACAACAAAAAGGTGGGGCAAACTTAATCAAATCAGTTCCATCGTTTGATTTTTGTAGCAAAAAAATCGCGGGTTTTTGGTATAGGAAACGCAATATCTTGACAGATACTGCACCTATCTTAATGATCAAGTACAAAATTGTCAAAAAAACGCCATTTTGGAGGGTCATATCTCTGGAACCACTAAAGATATTTTGATGAAAAAACTTTTTGTGGGCTATTGGGGGCAGGGGTAAGGTTTTTACACAAAATAATCAAAATTAAAAACAAAAAGTATGAATCGGTACCGCACCTTTAAGCAAACAAAAAAGTCTACAATGCTGCACAGTGGAGTGAAAGTCAAGGATGCAATATGCATTAAAATAAATCAACGTAAAGCTCGTTGTCCCCAGCATGTTCCGATTTGCGTCCACAATAGTCAAAATCCTCCTATTTTAACGGAAACTGTTCAGTTTTAATAATATTTACAGAGTTATAACGTTATAGAATCACTTTTAGCCAATTAGTGCTTATGAAAAAAGGAGATCTTTCATTCATTGGAGATAAATTTTTTTACCAAGCACTAATTGGCTAAAAATGATTCTATTAGCTCCTCTCACAATCATTCCCACAGAGAAAAACATACATGACGTGATCACAAATACTATATGACATTTTGAGTGTCCTTAAAATCCTGACGTGTTCATGTATTAGAATTAAACGCCCTTGGTGTGGCACTCGTCAGTAAGACCACAGAGCCTAACAACACACACATATATACAAGCATAAACCAACAAGCATATTTACAACAAGGCATTTATAACATTAAAAAACATCAGCACAAAAACAGAGGAGAGCTAGAATAAATTGCTGTGATTTTTGGTCAATTTATATTGTAACTTTGACAGGTAATTAAGAGCATTTATGACACTATAATCCAATTTAATTAAAAGATGCACCTGCGATTTTACCACTGATGTAGAATTGTTTGCAGCTTTTGGATTTTATTGTTATCTAAGTTGAATTTTGGTGTTTCAAATTTTTAAAATGATTTGTGTAAATTGTGCATTATCAACATTTTCATACAAAAAAGTGCATTTTTGTGATTTTCTGAATTTTTCCTTGGTATTTAAACTGTATCAAATTTGAAACTAGGCAAAATATAACCTTAAAACAATTTTTATTTAGTGTTCAGTATTTTTAAGTTTAATTTTTTTATGATTTCTTCAAAAGAAGTTTGCCTTGCATTATACTAAATGCTCATTTTCAGATTACGATAAGTTCAGCCTGCTTTCGTTTTGAAAGAAGTGAAAAAACCTGCCGTTCTTTTATAGAACCTCCTTTTAGCCAACAACCTGAAAATTGATCAAATCTGGTTGTACTGTACTGTTTTAGTAAAAATTTGTTTGCGCGTTTGATTTATAGGTAGTTATAAGGTTTACATTTAAATTAAATCGAATATTTTACATTAAAAATTGTATAATATCCTTTTAAAATTTTATTTTTTAAACTTGTTTTTTTCTTTTTTATAGTTTGATTTTAATTTCATGCCCACGCCTTTTATATATCACTGATTTTTTGACACAAAAAATTAAATTGAAACGGAAAATAAAAAAATATCACCTTTTATTTATTGCTTAAATATTTATTAAGCAAAGCGTAAAAAACATCCGCAATCAAAACCATAAAAAGAAAATGCGCGCGCGATAATATAAAAATAAATTACACACCGAGCCAGCCTATATTTGGTCATGAAAACTAATTTTTTAACATTATTTCGGAAATTGAAACTTCATGCATTTTGTTTTTAAAAATAGGATTTTTGGTGAATATCTCTAATCTTTAAATTTTTGGTTGTGCTAAAAAAATTTAAGATTACAAAAGCCGGAATCCCATAAATCCGAGATCTCCTGAGATTTTCTTAAGAGCGAAGAAAACGAATGTAACTTAAAATTTTAAAATTTTTTGCGGTTATAATACCTTTTCACAAAAATGCCCACTTCTTCTCATTGTCTTATGATCTTGCTGTAGACAACAGGGTTTTTTATTATAATATTGATTTTAGAAAACCGACCTTTTTTTGAAATGATAAAAAACTGAGAGCTCTTTAGCTTTAATTTAGGGTTCCTAACCCTGAGAGGCTCTCTTGCTTCAGGCGTCCCTTCAGGGTTAGTACTTCCTTCGACTCCAAAGCCCTTCAGATTACCTTCCCCCTGAAATAAAATCCTGTGCACGGCACTAAATGGTACTATCTCCCCATAGTGTAATTTAACTATCACGTTGTTGAAAAAGATTTTAGGTTGTTTCCCTTGCAGAGGGATGCAGTCTTGTAAACATAGTAAACATATGTGTCAAGTGGTTATCCAACACACCAATTACCATGTTATATAGTACCAATCCTTCAAAATCTTGTTTAAGTATATTAAACACACAAAAAATGTCAGGCTACTTTTTGAAGGAGGGATGCAATCACATAGTAAAAATCGTAAACTTCAGGGTAAATGGAGTTACCATACCCACCTAACCCATCACTGACCATTATATAGAATACCAATTCTTTAAAAAGTTGTAAAAGGAATAAGAACCGCAAAACTGTCAGGTTATTTCCTTCGTGGAGGAATGCAGTCAGAAGCATTTTGTGGTAAAGATGTTTGCATGTGGGGTTATCTAACAATTTACAATGTTTGAATTACCAATAGACCATAAGAAATTTTTCAAAGAATATTAAAACGCAATAAAAAAGCAAGGTTATTTCTTAGTTGGGGAATGCAGTTAGATATTAAACATCAATGATAGGCAAAAGCAAGGGAGGTATACACCTTACCAATTTTTTTAACTTCTGATTTAACTTTAAAACTGAAAATATTTATTTATTTAATCTTTTTTATGTTTCAGGGTTTTTTCTTCTTTTCTTAAAAACCTGAAAGGTGGCCGATTTTAAGACGTATTTTGTTTTTTGTTGTTTTTTGGTTAAAAATATAAAAAAATTCAAGTGGAGTGAAATAAAACTTTTGCCATTTTTTTAAAAGTTGTGTGGTCGTAATAAAAGTCGTGTTATGTGGAAATAGTTTTTTTTCATGCTAAAAAAAATTCAGCAAAAAACAACATATTAAAGCTGGATTTTCAAGATTTTGACTTATTTAAAGCCTCGCTATTAATTATAAAAGGTTGTCAAACAATAAAAATTAAATACTATGTACCTAAAACAGCACATAAAGATAAATTTGCAACCTTCAAACTTTTTTTATATTGCTTTTGGATATAGTTATAGCCATTTTTTTCTAGGTGGCGGAACTTAATGGCACGCTCCTTAAATTTGATCACTTTAGAAAAGTAGTTTTTTTTTAATTTTCTATTTCATTTTTAATTATAACAGAAATATCTAAATTTTGCACTGGAATAACAAAAATAGCTTTTGTTTGATTTTTAAATCGAATCTTGGCTTGATTGAAAGAGCCACAAAAAATTATCCAATAAAATAAAACAAGATTAAACCTCCTATTTCGCTCACTTGTGTTGCTTGCAAAGTTATGAAAACATGCATTTATGATCAGTTATTTGCTTACTTGGTTGCAAACAACTTAATATCACACAATCAACATGGATTTCTTCGGAAAAGGTCAACTTGTTCACAACTTCTTGAATCAATCTTTGACTGGCATTCAGCTTATGATTTGGGTAAAATTATTAACGTTGTGTACATCGACCGTTTTTATTGGATAAAAACTTAACTCAGTAATCGAAAACAAAGAGTAATTGTCGAACCAGTTTCCTCCACTTATGCGGACGTCTCTTCTGGAGTTCCTCAAGGTTCCGTCGTGGGACCTCTGCTTCTCTTGCTTTATTATCAACGACATTCTTCAACAATAATTAAATATTGAATGCAAGCTGTTTGCCAACGACGTGAAGCTGTACGATTCGCGAAAAAAGGAAGATTTAAATTTAATTCTTCAAAATACGATTAACTCACTAACTAATTGGTCTGCAGTATGGCAAGTCGAGCTGGCTATAGAAAAATGTTGTGTTATTCATATGGGGACCACTAATCCCAAATCTGGGCTTCATATGAAAAATGTCAGTTTGGAAAATAAAAAAATGCATATGATTTAGGTGTCATAATTTCTGATGATTTAAAATTTTCTGCTCACTGTAATGAAATTGCAAAAAAAGCATATAAAATAATTAATATGATTTTTTGATGTTTTAAAACACCAAACAATTAAGATTAAGATATTAATCTTAATTAATTTAAAAATATTAAGATCTTTTATCTCCTTTGTCCGTCCCATTTAAAATATTGTAGTCCAGCCTGGTCGCCTTATTTACTTAAAGATATCGACTGTCTTGAAAACGTTCAACGCTATTTCACTCGGCGGCTTTTTATTAGGTGTGGTCTACCACTTGGGAGTAGTTATTGTGTCAGATTGCAAGTGTTAAAACTTGAATCACTGGAAGATCAACGTATTAGGTCTGATTTAAACATGCGTTATTCTATTATAAATAAAGTAAATGATGTCCCTTTTGAAAAAATGTTTTCTTTTACCACATATTTTTCGCGTCACGATCATAATAAAAAAACTGTTTAAACCTCGTGCACCAAAGATGCGCTTTTAAATTTTTTTTCTGTAAGAGTCATAAATTATTGAAATGACCTTTCAAGTAAAATAATCTCTGCAATAACTTTAAAATTCTTTTAAGATAAAACCTCAAAAATTTGCTTTGGAAAATACACTCCATTTTATAGGCACATTAGTTAGAAGATTATCTAAGTCGGATTCAAATTCTGTGAAAGATCCCAATTTTTTTACCAAATCGAAAATGCTCCGCGACCAACACAATTTCATCATCTCCTGCTAGCTTTGCGACAAGCTCCTGCACTGCTTAACTTCATCTTTTTAAGTATTAAACTTGGTTAAGCCCAAAATCACTAGCATTGCCGAGTGCTCCTTTCTTGCTTCCATTTCCTCCATGAGCTTTTTCAAGGAACAAGTCGCAAAAACACCGCCTCACAAACTTATGTATGCGATGACGATTGATGCTTTAAAATAACCTTCAGAGAATAAGGACGTTTGTTGACTGAAGTATTAATATTAATACTATTTCAAAAATGGCTGTTGGATGGAGAACTGAATAGGCAGGGCCGTTAAGCAGTGAAAGCAGATTGGAAACGCGCTGCCGGTCGGATTGATTCAGACTACAACAACTGCAAAACTTTTTCATGTTCCCGCCGGCGTTCATTTTTTTGATTGGTTGCAAAGTTTTTGGCGACAGTTTTTTTACGTCATATTTCGAGACAAAGTGACGGGAAATTGTTTTTTACACAAAGTGGTAAAAGAGGCATCCTTATCGATAGCGGTGGTTTTTTGAAAAATAGGGTAACTGACTTAAATTCGACCAGCCTTAAATTCGGCCATCGGCTGTTATTTCTGCCATGCGTAAAGTTATGAAATAAACTGCGTATACCTAGATGGATCATCATGTCATCTATCTAGACATGTGCAATTCATTTCATAACCTTGCGCATAGCAAAAATAACAGCCGGTGGCCGAAATTAAGGCTGGCCGAATTTAAGTCAGTTACCCTATCCTGTAAATTACTGTCAGAAACGACGTCCTCTTCATCGGAAATTTCGTCAAAAATCGGCAGCGAGTTCAACATTTTATCTACAGCTCAAACTCAATCGAGGTAAATTAAATGTGGTTTTCCAAGTTAGCTGAGTGCCAGGAGATAATTTTGGATACGCAAGAAGAGGACGATAGTTTTAGTGTCAGATTGGCGAATTCTGGTGCTGACAGGCCTGTACAAATAAAGTGAAACACAAGAGGGACCGGTACACTTAAGCCCCGTTCACACTGAGGTGGCAATGCCACCGCCACCGGTGGTAATGCCACCGGTGGCATTGCCACCGCTGGGTTCACACTGGGGTGGCATTCCCACCGCTGGAGACGTAATGCCAGCATTTCGTTCGCGTGTAGAACCAAGAAAATTTGGTAGTTAGTACATACTTTTTTTACTTTATGATTCTGAATTTATTGAAAATATTCATATTCTTGTATTGCTTGTACTTCGAAAAAGAAATTAAAAAACTCGCAGAAGATGGTGGGTACGTCCTTTTTTTTAACGGCGTAAACAGAAGGAAGAATCCCACGCTTTAGTACAAGAAATGAGACCGCAAGATCATGTATATTTTTATGACTATTTTCGAATGTCTCGTGCTTAATTTGATTATTAGTATTTTTAGAAACAAACTTAAAAGTTTTCTTTTTAATTAAACATAAATGATTTTATTTTTAAATTGTTTAATAACCCGGGCCACATCAGTGTGAACACGCCCTATGTTTAACGTTGGACACAACAGCGGTGGCAATGCCACCTCAGTGTGAACCGAGCTCTAATGTAAAATGTGACAGGCCGCTACATTTAATCTGCGACAGGCCGGTACACTTATGTGAAACTCTTAAAGTGAAACACATGTTGATGCAATACACACAGTCCCAAACATGAGTGCCTCTTTAGTCACTTCTCGGCACACAGCACATAAAAATCGAGTTGTTAATGGATTGACTGCAGGCTGTTTCAAACAAAGTTTTTAGTCCAATATAGCGTCAATATAGCACTTTTATCTCAATTTATGATGATTATTAGCCAAATATAAAAACATTAAAGCAAGAAGATAAAACTAATCTTGCTGGGTAGAAAGATATAAGAATTATTCCAAAATGGAGTTCTAAACTAGATTTATAAAAAAAACAAATTGGTAAATAAACATGCGCCAAATAATTATTTAACAAACTTTGAAAATATCGTACAATATTTTTATTTTTTATAATATAAGAGATAAGAATATTGTAAAATATTTTTAAAAGTTTGTTAATTATGCTCCTCTTCTTTAATTGTTTATCCTTCTTAAATTCGATTTTTTCATCAAAACCTGTTCAATTGTAATTCTTATGTAAATCACCTTGTTTTTAATCTTACTGCAATAATAAAGTAAAAAAAACATTTTGTGACGTTAAACGTCCTTTTCTGACAACAAACAACTCTCGATTTAACTAACAACAATTTTATTTAATCGACTTTAGTCTTGTTTTTTTAATTTTAACTCACATACTGAAAAGCAATGCAAATTAAAAATTTTCATACAATATGCACTAATAAATTTAAAACATTTAATTTTATCTCAGACGTTACACAGATTCACAAAATAAAATCAATTGAAGATGTAATTATTTTTAAGGATGTACATGTAGTGTATTACCAGTTGAATCTATTGAGAAACAAATCTTAAGTTGCTGTGGAATATTTATAATTATGCTGTACATAATTACGGGCTTTTCAAAATCTATACAGATGATTAAACTTATTAAAAATGTTATTTTGTTAATTAAGGGGGAGGAATAAATTGTCGCTGGTTCATTATTGCAAATTACAATAATTTCTTACCTTATTTGTTTGCAGAAAATTACTATTTATTTACGTATTTTTATTATCCTAGGTATCCATATTGGAACTGAACTCTTTTTTTTACTACTAAGGTATTTTAAATAAAGTTTTATTATATTACGTGAATAAACATAACATGCTTGGTAAATTAAGCATGAATATTCATTTTTTAAAAAGTAATAAAACCACGAATTTTTCTCGACTAACGTCTGAAAATATGAAAACCATTAATCCAACGATAGTTTTCTCAGTCACAGTTGTTTTTTCCTTGTTTATTTTGGTAACATACGTTTTAGTGTTACTTAGAATGCAACAAATGAAGCTGTTTAAAGTTCCAGCTTTTGTACCGATTTTAATTCTTTGTGTACTAAATATAGTGCTAATTATTCAACGATCCTTGATGATACTTATGCCTGGGAATCCACAAGAAATTCCACATATCAGTATAATCTATTCAAAAATACTATCTTTGTTTGTAGATCGCATAGTTACTGCAGGTAAATTTCTATTTTGTGATCACTATTATCATTACCAATACAAATAAAATGATGCATTGGTCCCAGAATTTTAAGGCTCGCTCATACTTATAACAAAACGTCTTTAGGACAAACACAACATCAAAACGTCCTTTGGTTTTGTCCAAAGGACAACGTGTTTATACTTTTTGTCCTTTGAACTCTTCCCATTGGATTTTGTCCTTTAGACTTTGTTAAAAGGATAAATTTCAAGTAGCAATCATACTTCGTCCAAAAGAAAAAAGTTCAAAAGATGTTTTGGCTTTTCTAAAAGACGTTTTTGCTTTTGTAAAATTGTCCTTTGGACTTTCTCCAAAGAACGTTTTGTCATACGTATGAACCAGCTTTTAGGGTGGTCAAAACCCTCCCATTTGAACTGATTTTGTTCAGTGTTAAAGATTTCACAGTGTTATGACGCTACGCTATATAAAATCACTTTTAGGCAATGAGCACTTGGGAAAAAATTGATCCCTAACGAATGTGAATATCTCTATTTTTTTAGTGCCTCCCGCTTTCATTCTCACATCACAACGCAAAGCATATAATTTTAAATCACAAATAGCTCCGATTTGAAGGTCCCTAAAATTTTACAAGTAATACATTTGATAACTGAAAACGCAGGCTATTCTCAAACCCCAAAAAAATGTTTTTAATGTATTTTTAAGTAGGTTTTGTTGGATTTAGGTGCCATGGGTTTGCATTTGCTAATAGCGATTACCCGGATGTTTGCTGTTTTGGCTCCACTGAAGTGCCGCGTTTGGTTTGACACAACTAAAATGTGGCTACTGGCTCTTTTGTTCTTGTGTTTGAGCAGTTTTTTAAAACTTTGTTTTGACTACAAAATAGTACAGCGAGCGCTAGACTTCCAAAAGTCCGGGAAATACTCCATTCCAAGGCCAATTTTGTATTTGAGACACTTTCGTTTACTTTTTTTGGTCCCAGCTTTATTTTTCTATTCGATTATTCTGTTGGAATTGGCTAAAAAAAAAGGCCACAAGCAAGTGAACCGAAACCAGGGCTCGACTATAACCATGTGTCTGGGAACCACCACTGAAAACGCTGCAAGGAATAACATAATTCTGACAGGTAAAAACTAAATTAAAAGCTTTAACAACTTATTTTAAACTTAGTTTTCAAGCTGAAACTTAGTTTAAAAACTATTTTACTTAGTTTTAGAAAAGAATAGAATATTGTTTATTGCACAGGTTTAAAATTAAAAACACAAGTAGTGTAATACAAATTCAACACAAGTTACGCAATATTCAAATTAAACATACAATTAGCAAAATATTCATTTACTTCTAAGCAGCTATGTATCGCTAAATTGTTTTATGATTACAGGCTTTATCTTGCTCATTTTTGAAAACATACCGCTGATCCAGTCATTCATTTTTATTGGGCGCGTTTTTTACCGCAGAGATCATATGAATCTGTTCTACAACGCCTCCCTCCTCACCACCCACGGATGCTACCCTTTCATTCTGATGGCTACTTCTGGGCAAGTGCGGCAGGCCATTTTCCCAGCCGGTTGCCTAAGCCGAGTCCTGAGTTGTTGCTCTGGAGCTTTGGGTCTGGCCGGTGGAAATCCCAGGACTGGGGATGGTACAGCCGGACACGGGACTGACATCATGGGTTCGAACCGTCTGAGGCCCGGCAACGCGGAAAGACGCTTTTTCAACGCCTCACTTCACACATCCGGCAGCGGCAGCGTTGTGGCAGAAGAGCTTGCCGCTGCCAGCTCTAACGCCATAGCGTTGAAAGATATGACCGTTAAAATTTCAGCAGCAACAACTCACACTATCTGCGATAGTTATTAGGGTCGGCAGATGTTTGGACCGTCTGAGGACAGCCAAGACAGAACAGGAAGGACGCTTTTTAACAACATCTCATTTTACACTGCCGACAAAAGAGCTTCTCGGCAAGCGAGCTTGCCGGTCTCCCAGCTACAACGCCATAGCGTTGCAAGATCTGAGCGTTGGAATTTTAGAAGCAACACTGACACCACCTGTGATAAGTATATTGAGTTCCGTTAGAAGATATCTAATATTAGTTCACAAGTTTAAGAAAAAAACCCATGGTATATCACAAGTTGTACACTAGATAATTTTTTTTAATTAAAACCAGAGCTCAAAAAAGTTCAACGACTTTTTATCTTTTTTTATTTAAAAAATCCTCTTAACTTTGTTGTCTTTTAAAATATTTGCATTCTCTAAAGGCGTGTAATAGGTGCATTTTTAGGGTTTTATACTTTTTATTAATGTAATAAATCTGTTTTGTTGAATTGTATCAATAATTTGCAGTTTTTACTAAAATATTTGAGAGTATTTAAAATAAAAATACAATCTGGCTACCTAAAACAAGAATACATAACACGAGAGAACGTCCGACTGTTCACAGAATTTTTGACCCAAATTTTACTAGAAAAGTTGCGCATGCGCAACTTAGTACAACATTTCTCGCAAAAATCCGCCATTTTCTACTAGTTTTACCAAAAATATATAATATACCGAAAAATGTGCAACTCCTATATAAAAAAGTACAGAAAAGGTGGCCTTTATAATGAGCCTCTCCATTTAAATGGCACCCTCCACTATAATGGCATAGTAGCCATTTTAATGCGGGTTAAAATGAGAGGATGCTGTTCGCCTACGTTATTCACCTCAAATATGCGCAGAAGTCAATAAAATCCGGGCCGCACATTTTATTTCGTTTGGGGGAGGGAGACGTGCGCCCGGACAGTATTAGACTTTAGTAAAGTGACGTGAAAATAAGCGAACAAATGGCTATTATAATTTCCTTTGAACTAAAAAGGCTATTATCTATAATGGATATTGTAATTTAAATGGAGAGGCTCATTATAAAGGCCACCTTTTCTGTACTTTTTTTATATAGGAGTTGCACATTTTTTGTTATATTATATATTTTTGGTTTTACTATGCAGCATTTTTAACTCTGTGTTGGTTTTCTTGCTAAAAATTGCGACATTCTGTGCAATCACTTTTGCTTTTTTGGCAATGCAATTATTTTCGCATAAAAACAACAACTTGCACATGTGCGACTTTTCAAGCAAAATTTTGTTCAGAAACTCACTGAAAAAAATAGACGTTTGTTTGTGTTATATATCTTTGCTAAAATTATTCAATTGGGGGTACTGCTTTTAATAAACACATAAGGTTTATATTAATTCTAAAAAAAGTATGTGATTTTATTGCATGTTAAATTATGCCTGCATTACTCCTTTTCTTAATTATGCCAATATTAAAAAGAAACCAAATAAATGTAATTTAAGTTATATTCTTCAAATATAAAGTACCCTTAAAACAACAAAATAAAAAATTTTAGTCAATCTAACATGTGTCCTTTTTTTAAGTTAAGTCTTTTTTTATCACAAATCCTCAATAACAAAGTTACATCGCATATTTGAGAAAAAGCAAAAAATCCACAAAATAGGATCCACTTAAATATTTTAGTATTACACATTTTTAAAAATTTTGCTTTGGGAACTTTCAGTATTTTATGCACTGTTATTGTTTCATATTTTTGTTCTCACTACATCCTTTTGTTTAAATGTAAATGTTTATTAAATGAGAAAAACAAAATCACTGGGATTAACAATGACATCACATCAGGGATGCCTACTATACTATAATTATACTATACTATACTACTATACTACAATTATTTTGGGGTTTTATACTCTATTATACACTAAAATTAAAACCGGACAAGTTATACGATACTATACTATACTAGAATTAAAGGTTTCTTACTAAAGGTAAACTCAAGGTGGCTGCAACAGTTGTTCGTTAAATTAAAAAAATGCCCCCCATTAAGTAACCACACAAATCACGAGAATCTGACGTCACTTTATCAACCAATTAGATTCAATTTAATATGGAATATTTGTATAAATATCTTCTTTTGAACTTTATTTTCGTTGGTGCCGTGGCCCAATTGGTTAAGGCGTAGTCATTTTGACAAGGTGAGGAGATCGAATTCTCATGAGTACAAATTTTTATTTTTGTTTAGAGATTTTTATAATTTTTAAATTCCATTCACCTAGATAAAAACAAATACATTATTTTTTTCCTGTTTTTTTTTTGTCAATTTGTTGAATTTTTTTGTCATTTGGATATTTTAAGATATTATAATACAATATAACTGCAATATTTCACTAATAATTTCTTTGTAAGTATAAAGGTAATTTTTGCGATATACTTAAATTGGTTTACTACTAAACGCTTTGCAGTGAAAACTATCAGAAGAGACACCTTAACCTTTGATTTATATATTATAATTTGCGCTGATACATCGAATTTTTTAAAAACTGCTGGTGTTGTGTAAACAAAAAATTTGTCCCCAAGAGTCATGTGGGCGTGTCTAAATTAGTCACATGAGAACACTGTTGCAGCTACGTTTGGTTTGCCTTTAGTATACTAAAATAATTCTAGTACAGAGTTTATAATTAAACTATTTTAGTATAGTGCCTTTAATTGAATGAAGTTTTTATACAGAACACACATACAACGTGAAACATCCAGTTTATGTATCATTCCACATGTCACATGCCATATGTGGTAACCAATTCAAAACTTTAAAATGTGTTTCTGTATGATTAAGGATATGTGACGTGTGCGTGTGTTTCTAGGAGTTTCAAAGTTTTTGTTTCAAATAAACAGCATAATTCTGGATTATTTGGCAGAGATTTTGCACTGTTTAGTTTTGATTTTTTTGCAAAATTTAACGCTGTTTATTTTAAAAAAAGAATTTACGCTGAAAAAACATGGGCTTAAAAAAAACAAAAACGTTTTTTAGTTAGAGATAAGAAACGCCGCTAGGTATGCTTTTAGAACAAGTTTCAGCAAGTATTTTCCAAAAATTTGACCACGCTTCAAATGGTGAATTTTTATGACGGTTGGAACGCAGGCGGTTTTCGTATTTTTTTGCTAAAATTTTGTTTTCAGGCCCCGTTTTCACTTTGGGCACTTGATGCTTTTTTGGATATTGGCCACATTTCAAAAGTGGTACACTAATTGTACGCCCTATTTTGGGCCTTTTTTGGAAATCAAAGATTTTTTTGAGCGTGATTCTTTGGGGGCTTTGGGGAGAGGGCAAAAAACTGGGCACCCTGGTTTTATTTTTTTTTTTTCAAAAAAGTAGGCCATTATAATGAGCCTCTCTATTTAAATGACACTCTCCATAATAATGGCATAGTAGCCATTTTAATGCCGGTGTCGCAGAATAGATCTTCCCCCTATTTTTCTTCCCCCTGGAAGATTTAACTGCTGCACATGAAGAAGATTTTTTGTTTTCGTATTGACTTTTAAATAAAAAAAACTAAAAACTTATGGATACTCATAATCTAATTTTTATTGCTTCTTATTTTAATTTTTGTCTATATATTATGTTTTATAAGTAGCAAAACTGAAAGGTAAATAATGAATCAAATACTGATCGAAAAGTAATTAAACTGGTGTCATTTTTTCATGTCTTTTTTATTATACTTTGTCTTAAAAATTGAAAAACTTAAAAAAAAACCTTTCCACAATATTAATTTTCTTAAAAAAATATTCAGTTTATTTAATTATGGCATATTTTTTTACATACTCAAACAAACGAACTAATGCAAACGTATTTTTTTATCTCCGAAAACCGACTAAATAATATTTATTTATTAATGTCAATGCTCAATAATTGTTTAAAAAAAATATTCTTTCTAAATTTTTTCCTCTGTGTTAAAAATTTTTTTTAAAATTTGCCCTAACAATTTCTGGTTTTTTTTTTTTTTTTTTTTTTTTATATAAATTTAAACTTTATTAGTGTACATTAATTTATTTTGTTAGTTTTTTTTTTAATTTCGATGGATTGTACTATTCAATACATAGCTAAGGCAAGTAACGAGTCCTTAGATCCTGCGGCCAGGATCTAAAGATGACAACTTTGCGGAGAAAGGGCAGCTGTTCCAGAAGGGGTCTTTAGATCCTGTCGGCGCGCGCTAATTAACCTTTTATTCACAATAAACGTTATATAAACATTGTATACCTATCACAAACAGTATAAACAATTAAACACAAATAAATTTTGTTTGTTTTAATTTAATGTTTTTATTTTGTTATTTATTATTTGTATTTATTTTTTGTTTAAAACATTTTAAACCTCAGCGCTTGAAGCGCTTGGGCGCATGAACGCATTTTTTTCAGGACTCTCTTGTGCCGGGACTCTTTTGTGCCAGGACTCTTTTGTGCCAGGACTCTTTTGTGCCAGCTGTGATTTTTTTCAGGACTCTTTTGTTCCGGGACTCTTTTGAAGGTGAGCCCCTTTGGACAGTATTTAGAGAAGCATTTATACTTCGTTCAAAGAAAATCCCTACAAAATAGTTCAAAGGACATCATTCAATTATTCGAAGACCAACTTTGACTAGTTCAAAAGTCCTTTGGATTGGTCCTTTAGACGAAGCATGAACATGTTTAAAATTTTATTTTGGAATTTGTCCTTTAGGTTGTTTTCTTTTTGGATAATGCCTTTGCATTTTATTCCTTGAAAACTCTGGTTTAAGTATAAACCAGCCTTAAGAAACGCTGCATATAAATTTTTTATTTAAAATAAAATGCGGGAGTTTAATTTATAATATATACATTTTTATTTTTAATATATACATTTTATTAATGAATTTATGCTTCATTATTTAGTTCATTATATATTGCATTTAATTTTAATTATATATAAAAATATACACTAAAACTTTTATCATTTTAAATCTTTTTTTTTAGGATTCACTTTGAAACCAAACGGATTTTTTGATTACAATCCTGCATTTGATGTACCTCCGCAGTGCATGGTGAACAAGAAGCAGTGATTCCACGAAATCATTTGATACTGTCCCGACCAAATCGTTTTTTGCACTTATTATTATTAATTTAGTGCTCTCAGATAAAATTAATTTTTAACAATAACGTTCAATAAAGTAGTGTTGTAAAAAGTATTGATTTTGGATTATTTTAAGTAAAAGTAAAAGTAATTTGAAAAAGTTTAATTTAAGTAAAGTAAGAGTAAAAGTAATTTGTGATTTTTTAATATAAGTAAAGTAAAAGTAAAAGTAATGGTCGAAATTTTATTTAAGTAAAGTAAAAGTAAAAGTAAGGCCTATTTCTTTAAGTAAAAGTAAGAGTAAAGGTATAATAAAAGTAATTTTGAAACGGAGCAAAACATCGGTTTTTGGAGCTCCAGAGCTCTGTTTTAAAGTTTTTTGCTAATTTTATGTATAAATTATCATTTTAATAAGGTTTTTAGTCAAAATAAATGGTTTTAGCGTGTTAGCGGCTTAAAAAATTATCTTCTACCATTCACTTTACAACAAGCCGATAGGAAATCTACCCATTGAAATTACTTAAATTTTACTTAAATTAATATAAGTATTTGCAGTGGAAAATCCGAGTAAAAGTAAAAGTAAAAGTATTTGAAATTTCAAAAGTGGAGTAAGAGTAAAAGTAAAAGTAATTGAAATTTCAAAAGTCGAGTAAAAGTAAAAGTAAAAGTAATCCAAAATCCGTTACTTTTATTACTTTAAGTAAAAGTAAAAGTAAATTTTTACAACACTACAATAAAGCACCAGAAATATTTGAACTTTTAACACCAGCAACCTTATTCAACACATGTATCGAATAGTGATGTTTCCCGGAGCTCCAAACTCCGGAGCGGAGCTCCGCCCTATTTTTATACTAAGGTCGTAAAAAATTAAAGAGGCATTATAATGGCATTAAATATTTTGTCAAATTTTTTTGTATACTACATTTTTTCCAAAACTTATTTAAAACAAAAAAAATAGTCCTACAAATACAGCTAGAGTCTTTTAAAATGTATTTCAAGCTTAAATGTGTTTAAATAAGCTTCAAATCGCTCATTTAAGGGGAGGATATCTCTCCGCTTTAAATGGCCGGGGTGCTGTACTCCGAAACCTAACCGCATAATAGGAAAGTTTTATCTCCCTCTCCCTGTGAAGGAAGGTGAAGGGTGTTTTCTGATTGGTCAGTCGTACTAAAAAGGCGGGGCCTTTTTAAAAAGCGTTGTTTCAAATTCCAAATCAAACGCCTGTAATACGGGTAGGTTAACCTACCCGCATACTGAGCAACTTTTTTTCGTATTGTATATCCTCCCCTTAAATGTTATGCTATGTATTGCTATATTATGCTATATTATGCTATGTTATGCTATATATATGCTATGTATTGTTAGAACTCGTTGTTTTTAATAACCGAATAGTATAGTAGAAAGGTTTTAATAATAGGGTAGTGCATTTAATTTCGACACTTTTCCCAATTGGGCATTATTGATTTTGACCTATATCTTTGGTAATCCTGGGCGGAATACGACGTTTGATAGCTCAAATGAGAGCTAATTTTATGTAGATGACTGTCGTGAGCTTTTTGTTTGTTATGTTATGATATTTTCATGTTAAATTGTGTGATTTATAAAAAATAAAATTGTTACTCATTTTTAGAACATGGGCATTTCATGATTACGCAATAAACTGGTTTAAAAATTAAACTGTCCTGGTAAAATTTAGAGTATTTTCCGAATTTTTAGTCCCCGTGTTTCTACGTTGCGTCTGTGGTGAGCAATCGTTATAAAATAAAATAGTGTAATTTCGGCACACATATTGCTGTAGGTAAAAACGGGTTGAATTAAGTGGTCGGGTGTTAAATTGTAGTTGTAAATAGTTAAAAGACAACGTTGAAATGTGTAGGGGTAATAGCACTGCACTTAAACTCGATTAAGGGGGTCATTTTAAAAGTGCCGAAATTAAATGCACTTTTTTCCCAAATTTTGCTCATTTTGATACCATTTGGCATTTCAGCTGTAACTTTTTGCCAGTTACACGTTGAACAACAAATAGAAGCTTAAATTAAAGAAAACTATCTGGAGATAATGATAGGCTTTTAAATTTTTGAAAATAATGATTTTTTGACTGAGATACAATTGATTGTTTGTAAAGTGCCGAAATTAAATGCATACATTTAATTTCGGCAATTTTCCGTTTTTTTAAAAACTGATTTAATTAAGTAAAAAAACAACTTTCGTACAGTGAAACTTTTTTGACGTAACGCAATATCGCGAAAGCTTCAAAATGAGCTATCAAACATGAAAATCGGGCCATACAGTGAAAAGTTACATTCAAAAAACAAAAAAGTGCCGAAATTAAATGCACTACCCTACAGTAGAAGGTCGCACTTTGACGGTAGTAGTCGCTAACGGTAGTAGTCGTTTTTGCTTTGCTTGCTATTTTTTATTATTATTTAAAAACTTTTTTTGGTTTTATTTTAAAAAATAGTTGTCGTTAGCCGTCTCGGTTTGAATAGCAGAGGAGAGAAAACAATTTTTTTTACTTATTTCGAAAGTTTTTCCCCGTTTACGGGTTCGATTTCTCCTGCATCGATATTGTTTTTTGTAATTTTTCCTGGATGCTAATTTTCCTATACATTCGTTTGAAATTACAAATAAAAGCCTGAAAAAATTTTTTATACTTTTTGCTTTTAACCAATTAAAATAAAAAATACACTAATGAAAAAGTATTTTACTAAGTTTAAAAAATCTAAAAAAGTATACTGAGTATAGGCAAATTAAACCTGGCTGATAGCAATGACTCAAAGAACACCCTTTACTGACCAATGAGAGAACACCCTTCACTTCCCTTCACCGGGAGATAAAACTTGCCTCCTATGCGAGTACGTTTCGGAGTACAGCGGTTGGGGTGGCGCAAAAAAGAACCCGTCGCTAAGGCGGAAAAAAAGCACCCGAAAGACGCGCATGACAAGGATCGTGTAGCGGCGTTTATTTACTACGTTATACGTATGTAATTATTACGTTACAAGTTATTATAAGTATTACGTTATAAGTTATTATAAATATTTAGTGAAATTAATAATATAATAAATACTAAGTTTAAATACATGTTAAAGTATTTACAAAGTAAATATATAAAAAATATAATCAAATCTGATTTTAATACATTATGTTCCTTGTTGGGTAATAAATGGACAATTTTTAAACGGAATAATTGTGCACAAAAGTGAAAACTAAATGTAAAATCAACCTGTCAAGTTTTCCGCACTATACCATAATTTATCACCAAAGTCAGCATTTGCGAATATACAATATAGAACAATAAAACAATCACAACATAGGGGGGGGGAGGGGGGTTCTTTCTGGGGGTTTGTGGGTCTTTGGTTTTTTTTTTGTTTTTTTTTTTCTCTGTTTTTTGCTATCTTGTTTTTGTGTTTGTTTCTTTTTTTGGTCTTTTTTTTGTGGTGGTTTTTTGTTTTTTGTTTTGTGTGTATTTGTGGGGTTGGGGGGTGTTCTTTTTTGGTTGGGTTTTCTTGGTTTTTTTTGTTGTTTTTTGGTTCTCCTTTGTCTTCTTCTTTTCTGTTTGGGCGCTTTGGCTTCTTTGCTTTTGGTCTGCTTTTGGTTTTCTGGCTTCTTCTTTTTGTTTTTTTTTTTGCGTTTGTTCTTTTTTTTTGTTTCCTCTTTTTTTTGTTGTTTTTTCCTGGTGCTTTTTCTTGTTTTTGGGGTTTGTGTTGTTTTGGGTGTTTTGGGTTTTGGGGGCTGTTGGCCCTATCTCATCCTCTTCATCCTGCTGCCCTATGGTAGTGCATTTAATTTCGGCACTTTTTTGTTTTTCGAGTGTACCTTTTCACTGTATGGCCCGATTTTCATGTTTGATAGCTCATTTTGAAGTTTTCGCGATATTGCGTTACGTCAAAAAAGTTTCACTGTACGAAAGTTGTTTTTTTACTTAAATCAGTTTTTAAAAAAACGGCAAATTGCCGAAATTAAATGTATGCATTTAATTTCGGCACTTTACAAACAATCAATTGTATCTCAGTCAAAAAATCATCATTTTCAAAAATTTAAAAGCCTATCATTATCTCCAGACAGTTTTCTTTAATTTAAGCTTCTATTTGTTGTTCAACGTGTAACTGGCAAAAAGTTACAGCTGAAATGCCAAATGGTATCAAAATGAGCAAAATTTGGGAAAAAAAGGTGCATTTAATTTCGGCACTTTTAAAAGGACCCCCTTAATCGAGTTTGAGTGCAGTGCTATTACCCCTACACATTTCAACGTTGTCTTTTAACTATTTACAACTACAATTTAACACCCGACCACTTAATTTAACCCGTTTTTACCTACAGCAATGTGTGCCGAAATTACACTATTTTATTTTATAACGATTGCTCACCACAGACGCAACGTAGAACCACGGGAACTAAAAATTCGGAAAATAGACTTAATTTTACCAGGACAGTTTAATTTTTAATCCATTTTATTGCGTAATCATGAAATGCCCATGTTCTAAAAATGAGTAACCATTTTATTTTTTATAAATAACACAATTTTACATAAAAATATCACAACATAACAAATAAAAAGCTCACGATTGTCATCTACATATAATTAGCTCTTATTTGGGCTATCAAACGTAATATTCCTTTCAGGATTGCCAAAGATATAGTCCAAAATCAAAATGCCCAATTGGGAAAAGTGTCGAAATTAAATGCACTACCCTAATAAAAAATATTTGAGCAGTTTTTAGAAATTTTATTCTATTTATAAAATTTAGCAGTTTTTTTAGTTTATAATAGTGCTGCTAGTTTTATTAACATTAAATTCATTTATACCCTGGTAGTTATAAAGGTCTATTCATACTTATGACAAAACGTCCTTTGGACAAAGTCCAAAGGACAAAAGTCCTTTGGACTTTGTCCAAAGGACAAAGTCCAAAGGGAAAAGTCCAAAGGGAAAAGTCCAAAGGACAAGGTATTCATACTTCTTTTGTCCTTTGGACTTTTCCCTTTGGATTTTGTCCAAAGGACAAAGTCCAAAGGACTTTTCCCTTTGGACTTTGTCCTTTGGACAAGCCAAAACGTCCTTTGGACTTTTCCCTTTGGACTTTGGATTTTGTCCTTTGGACTTTGTCCAAAGGACAAATTTTAAGTAGCGTTCATACTTCGTCCAAAGGACAAAGTCCAAAGGACGTTTTGGCTTGTCCAAAGGACGTTTTGGTTTGTCCTTTGGACTTTGTCCAAAGGACGTTTTGTCATAAGTATGAATAGACCTTAAAACTTCGGACCGAGTCTATTCGGACTGGTCCTGTTTTTGACGGGAAAATCGGACCGACTCTACTTTTTGGACCCTATGCAATATTTAGTATTGTCAATTGTCGGGACGTTTTTATTAATTTTTTAAACAAATTTTATAATAAAACTTTTTTTATCTGAAATACAAACAGTTCATGCTACTGCAAACTTCTAGTTATTTTTGTTAAATGCATATTTATTAATTTTTAAGCGATATAAAAATATTAAACCCGGTTTAAAGTTTTTTGATTACCAGTGATGGTTTTTCGTCCTAGTTTTTTTTCAGTTATTATTTTTTTGACTATTGAATCAATTATTAATTAAACCAACTACTCTGAAATTGGTTCCCGGAAATTTCGTCTTCTACATCTCGTCTTTCAACATCTCGTCTTCGGAAAACTCGTCTTTTGGATGTGATTTTGTAAACGCATTTTTCAAAAGACAAGTTTCTCTTATTTTTTGACTAAAACAATGCATTAAAAACCTTTTTTTACCTAAGCCTAAGCAAAAGCCAAAAATCAAGCAAAATTTTTATCATGATAAACTTTTATTAAATGATTTATTCAAAAAACTGAGAACCTAAGCCTAAGCAAAACCTAAAAATCAAGCAAAACTTTATCATGGTAAATTTGTATTTAATGATGCTTTTTGAACTGAAGAGTAAAAACCTTATTTTTTTCCTAAGCCTAAGCAAAACCCAAAAATCAAAGAAAATTTTATCATTGGGGTCAAAACTCGCATTCTTGAAAGTACGTTCACAAAATCGCATCCAAAAGACGAGTTTTCCGAAGACGAGTTTTCCGAAGACGAGATGTAGAAGACGAGATGTAGAAGACGAAATTTCCGGACACCCTGAAATTAGGTGAATGGTTTAAATTAATTTTACAAAAAAGTTTTTTTTAGTCTTTAATCTCTGATTTCAGCGATGCGAAAGAACGAAACCTTTTAAACTTAAAAGTAAAATGTATGTAATCGGCACTGCACCCTAAAGTTTAATCCAAGTTAGCGTTGGTCATGTTTCATACTGTGATTTACGTGGAAAAAAGCGGCAGTCGATAAAACCATCAAAGGTGTTTTTTTTTCCGAAAAAATAAAATAATAACGCTTGACCCTAAGGTCTTTCGGGCAGTTTTTATTGCAGAGCGTTCAGAAGTAAACCAATTACAATAAAAAGCAAAAATTACCCATTTTTATTTACACACAATTTATTTTTGAATTATTATATTTATAGAGTATTATAATATTTTAAGATATTCAAATGACGAAAATTTGACTAATTGGCGAAAAGCAGGCAACAAATCCTGTTTACAATAATTATATTTTTTGAATTTATGTGAAATAATTTGTTTAAATTATAAAAAAAAATAAAAAAAACACATTAAAATTAAAAAAAAATTGTGGCCAAATATGTTTTATGTGGGAATCGATCTCGACCCTTCCAAAAATTTGACGACGTGCCAACCGATTATGCCACTGCTACCATGGGAGCAA
>JASAMX010019347.1:0-19644 GCA_030248175.1 Microlaimidae sp. YZB2_3 | reverse complement strand
GTCTAACTTACTTCGTTCAGTTACGTATTGCTATGGACTCATTTTTGTCTTTGTTTGACAAAAAAATGTGTTTTTCTTGAGTAAATTAAAACTAACTGGCTTTTACATCCTTTATTTCCCAAAAATAAAACCACTTAAAATTAAATAAGTTTCATTTAATTCAGAATATATAAAAACGTATTGTCTATCAGAGAGGCGGTAAAGTTGAATAATTGTCTGGAAAAGTTATGAATAGATAGATATCTGCTCTCTAAACAGAAATAATAGTTTTTAAGTTATTACTTTATTGTTTTTGAAAAAAGGAAGCGGTAATGTAATTCATTGTTTTTTGTAGTAAGTTTATGCTTATACGAAAGTATAAAAATACGAACCAATAGTAAATATAGCTTTTTTATTAGTAAAAAACCTTTAGTAAGAAGTCATTAATATTTTTTACGTCCATGTAAGTATAAACTTACTACAAAAAAACATGAAGTACTTTACCGCTTCTATTTTTAAAAAACAATGAAGTAATAACTTAAAAACTATTAATTCTGTTTAGAGAGTGGTAAGTGGGCGAATACTTATATGGAATAAATTAATTCTACCTAGAAATCTGTAGCTTGTTCAACTTTGCAGTTTCTCGCATACAGTATAAGCTGAAACCCATTCATAAATAATGTTATAATAACACTTTTGCCAACATACTTGATAATCTAACTTTTGATAATCTAACTTTTGATCTAAGTTTTGCTGAGCAGTTTAACCTCGCGTGATAAAAATGATAGGGTTCGCGATGGGTGCTCTCTTTTCTTACCCGACCCGAAATTCCGACGCTTGTTAGTGGAATGCAGCGTTCACTCAGATGTCCTGTGTCGCAAACGCGTGGATTTTATTTTGTTAAAAAAAAGTAAATCCCAGTGGTGTAAAAATTTTATTTTGTTTACCTGCGCCAGGGAATGCTGCTGCCTCTGCTCCCAATCTATTTCTAGCGAGCCTTGGGGTTTTAGGAGAACCCTTTTGGGGTGCTAGGGAAGAAAAGGGAGCCCCCCCCCCGGCGCACGCGCGATCGCGTTTTCTGTACACGTTATCAAAATAAATTTTTTTACAAATGAAAAATAACGAGTGTATTTTAGCGAGTCTAACATGGATTTAACACGGCATTACGAGCCGGAAAAAATCGTTATGGAAACCTTGGGTGGAAATTTATTCATCAATATTCGATAGTACCAAGCACAAATAGCTTGCAATATCCGTCTATACTTACCCGGAGGGCGATTAGGCGATGGCAGGATCCCCCAAAAAGTAATTTTTAAAAATGTTTTATTTAGCGGTGGTTAATCGTTAGAAAACGGTATTTATATTTTAGGAAGGTATAAAACATGCAGACGCGGTATTCGTGGATTTTTTTTGGCAGGCTCCGGCTCTGCGAATCCCGTTTTAATCGACTTAAATCCGGTCCTTATTTCGAAGAATCCATGGTTTTGAAAAGCACTCAGCCTTTGGGAGTGGCGGAAGGTACGGAAGCCTTCACATACAGTATCTATCTTATAGTGGAAAGCGAACAGAATTGAGAAACCGTCGTTCAAATAAATCAAATGGCTGTGCAAGAAAATGGGTAAGTATTTAAGATGGTTTTTTTGTTGTAAAAAATATATATTAACGATCGTGCTCCATTACAGGGAGTTGTCGATTTCATTTCAAGGAGCGACGCTGAAATCAAAACAGTGGGCACAATTTGAACGTAGTATCCCCAAGCTTACCGACGGTTTAGCCCGGCCAAAAAAAAACGGCTTTTGTCTCTCCGGTAGCGGAAGCAAGTCAAGGGAAGTTAGGAGAGGCCATCCTGGCGACGATCGTGTCTCTATTGCGAGAACAAAACGGGCCAGAGTTAAAGGCGGCGGAAAATGAAGAAACCCTGATGAAAATTGTGAATAAGATCGTTGCTAGCGGTAGCGTGCCTCACGAAATTTTTTTTTACAAACTTAAAAAAATTTGTTACATTTTTAGTTTAGTCCAAAAATTTTCCGCTAGATTATTTCTCCCATGAAATGCGCTCAAGAAAAAAGATATTGTATTCGGTTGTGGGAACTTGAATAAAAAATTTATTGCAAGATAGATACCTCGCATACTATATAAAACATGGTTATGAATGTTAACATTTCATTCATTTATCTTTGTAATAAAACAAAAAAGGTGTCATAGTTTGAAAGTGAACAATTTAATAACTTATACATATATCCAGTTGCCAGGAATATTAAATCTTAGGACAATAGTTCTATTTTCAAACGGTTTTAAAATGTTTAAGAATGTATTATAGTCTTTTGGACGTTAAACGTTTGCAGAATCCAAATAGTATTTTTGCATAATTTGCATAATACAATTTCTAAAGGACGATCCAAATGTTATATTTTTGTGAATTAATGAACCGTCATCCGATACTTACTGAGTTTGGTAATTTTAAAATTATACTTCGAGCTTTGTTTCTTAAATATTTTGAAAATGATTCAATGACGGCTTCCAGGTTTTTACGAGCATCTTCTAAATTTTGAATAAATCTTCCTTAAACACTCTTTTAGCTATTCTTAGAAATTATTCAGACACAATCTCTAACCATTCGAGTTAAAATTCCTTTCTAATAAAGTAGTTTATATTAGTTAAAGTAGTTTTAATAAAGTTCCTTTCCAATAAAGTAGTCTATATTATATTTATAGTTTAAAAATTTTATTTTGCTGGCTCTCTAGAAGTGGTCGGATGTAACAATACAGATTTAATTTTCTTTCTTATAACGTTGGATTCTACATACAAATTAGTAAAAAGTTCAACAAACACTTTAAGTTGAATCTTTGCATTTACTAAGCATTAAATTTACAATTTTTTTATCGTTTAAAAAGTCGCAAAAGCAGAGTAAATAGATTAAAGGTTTGCAATTACCGATGCTATTCATTTTTCTAATTTGTATAGGACTCCAATCTTGTTTAATAAAGCAACACATCCTTTCGCTCTAAAATAATTATTACTCATTCAAAAATTCAAAAAGTAGTTAAATTGAAAGTGTCGGCGTTTTAAAAAGAGTGGCCTTTAAGTTTTGCGGAAATTACTTTGCAATACAATACATTTACGGAAATAAAGAACGAATACATTTACAACTATTTTGATTATAAACAATTCAACAAAACTGCTAACAACCGTAACCAATATTTATAACTTTGTTTTTTGGTAACAACGGTATATGCAATTTGGTACACGATAATCTTTTATATTACTGTAAGGATGAGGACCAACGATTGGGTGAGAGTTATATACAAAATAAGATAAATTTCACGAAGGAGGAAACGGCTCTTTTAGATAGCCTACTTTTAAATCTCGTATATCAATAACAAAAGTATGATATTCCTGTAAAAATTTTCAGTTTAAATACACAAAATATTAACCGTTTAAGTTGTGTTCTTTTGTACTGGTATAATTTTATATTAACATTATATATATTCTTTTGTATTATTTCAATTTTATGACCTGATTTTTCAAAGTTTTGTGTTAGTATACAATAGTGTACAATAGACCAATATTTGTAAATTATATTGGAATTAGTGCGCCCACTCAGTCTTTTGATGTTATTCCGACAATAATCGTTTCCCATTTTACTTTTGGTGTTTTAAAATATACCAATTTGGTGATGGAAAGGAGATCAACCTTCCAGCCAATAAATATAATCATCATCCTATTGTATCCTTTACAATTGTCCAAATTTCCGGTCAAGTAGCATAACCTTCTAATCCAATGTGTTTGGATTTGTGTTTGTGTTTCAATAGTCTCCTTTGTTCTTTTGTTAAAATATTCTTTTGTATTGATGGTTACATTAGGAAAGCAGCTTAAAGGTTGCTTCTGTTGCATTTATGCAAGTCTATATAAAACTTGTTTTTATTCTGCAATAGGATAATCATTTTGGTATTTTTATTTTATGTTGTTTCTTTTCAATAAATAAAAATACCTAAAAGAAAGAATTTTTCGGACGTATATACACATGTTTTTAAAATAATATTATGTCCCTCAGAAAACCACAGTGGTTACAACCCGCGGCTTTATAAAATATATAGATAGTCCTATGGGTTTAAACCTAAAGGTTTAAATTACATGTATTAAGACGAGGGATGTTTGGAGCAAAAATACAAAAGTGAATACGCTTTTCTTCACAAAGCGTTCACATCTGTTGGCACAATGCCAGCCCTTTTTATCGATTTTTTCGCAGGCCGGTGTCTTACAGTTTACACAAATACAGCGTTATCTTTACACACTAGTTTATTTCAAGTTGTTTAAATTGTTAGGATTTTTAATTTTTTTGCTGATTATTAAGGAAAGTTACGCTTTATGCGTATCTTGCTTCTTTTCCGCACGAACCATAATAATAATAATACAATGAAGTTTACTCTTCGCTTTATTATATACTAAGGATTCATCTTTAAATCGTTACAATGATTGGTTAAAATTTGTATTAATTTATATATTTATATTATTCTGTGTATCCTAATTTTTTAACACAACACAACCCTGTTATTTGTTTAAGTGGTTTTTAATTTCACCCATTCTGATATACAATATTTTTTTGATGTCATTTTGTGCTTGCCAATAATTTTAGTGATGATTGCGCAATGCGTTAATGGGCACTGACTAATCTTTTTAACAATTGACTTGAAATTGTGTGATGACACAAATCGCGCCGATTATTTTTTAAATAGTATAAAATTTTTAATACATTTCTGCACTAAAACCAAATAGTTTCAAGATAATGGTATTTATAAAATAAAAACAGGTGCATCAAGGATATCATTCGACTTGTTGTAAAGTTATATTCAATACAATAAGTTATTCGACTTGTTGTTCTCAGTGCGGTATTAACTTGCTTATGTATGTTTCCTGTTTTTCAACGAAATAAATATAATAATAATAATAATAATAATAATACAATGGGAGCGTGATCTTCATAAGCAGTAAAGTTGCTTTCCTATTGCATATATGCTTAAAAAATATTTTATACATAAATATATTGAAAATTACCTATTATAAACAAAATGTGTCTAAATTGAATTAAATTTTAATGTAATCGATACAATTGAAGCGTGATGTTTTAGGTAGCTAAATTATTCCCAACCTTTTTGGGGCGGTTCCTTTGAGGTGCTATAACGTTTTTATTAGGTGTGTTTTATTCTATTGAAATAAATCGAAAAATTATTGCTTTATCATTTTTCAGAATTTCCATGGTTATAGAATAACAACAGGTTTTTATAAATAGTTACATGACCGCAACACATTATCGCGAAGGTCAATCAAGTTGATTTCCTATTGTAAATATGCTTAAAAATCTTTTGATAAATCAATATATTGAAAAATAACTATTATAAACAAAATGTGTCTAAATTGAATTAAATTTTAATATTGTAATCGATACAATTGAAGCGTGATGTTCATATAAGTAGCTCATTTATTTCCAACCTTACCTGAATTTCTCTCCAAATATAATCTAAAAATGTTTTTTTTTCTCTGGTTCAATCACTGCGTATATAATAAAAAATAATAAACGCTCTTCATTTACAAATTAACCAGACGACACCTGTGCACTACATACCTGTCCCCCTAAGAGGTTTAACAGGCCGGATGTGCATTTGCAAAACAGGGAGAAGGGGATCGGAGGGGATTTTTTTCAAACGAAGATACACAAAAATGAGGTAAAATGAAGAACCAAATTTAAGCATATATCTAAAATCTGTTTAATTGAGCAAAAATACGTTAAATTATTTTAGCTTTAAGCAAAAGGGCGACCGACACTTCACGCAAAAATCCATTATAAAAAGGAAAAAAAAAACGATAATCAAAAAGTGCCATAAAAATGTAATGAAAAAATAATGTTCAATGTAAGTATAATCCACGGGTATTTTAATTATTTCCATTATAAAATTTGCATATGGGCAAAAAATACGTTGAAACCTTTAAAAAATTCAAAGTAACATTAAACGGTCATTATAAATTTAATTCCGACAGGGATCTATATAAAATAAACAAAAATAATTTTAATTTTTTTGGCTTGTCCAATTCAGGATCATACTTTCAAAGTAGCTAATAAAAATCTAAAAGGATTTGGTAAACAATTGTTCAATTTTTCAAAAGACACGCAAGGTTGGAGGCGGACTCACTCTAAACAGAAAAAAAACAAACAAATTGTTTGGGGTGCCATGGTTCCAAAATTTAAAAAAAAAGTCAATTCATTTTATGTTCTGTATCAAATAGACAAACTGGAATATTTAAAAAAACTTCAACAATTAAAAAATTGAGAAAAAAGAAATAGATAGTCAGCCTACACTATTTTCAAAAAAATATACACCAAACATGTTAGGACACCGAAAGTGTTCGAAACTTTTAGGGTTGTTTGTATTGTATTCTTCAAAGCCAATTTTGAGCAGTTGAGCGCCGAGACCACTAAAATTTAAAGAAGTTGGTATAAATTTTAGTGAAAGGGTTGTAGTGACAAGTAGTACAACTAAAATATTAGTGTCATTTAAGGGGAAAGGTGGCAGTATTGGCAGTTTTGAGATATTTAAGGAAAATAACCAACCACTGCATGTGGCATAGGGTTGTTAAACCGAAAAAATCCCGAAAAGGTGGACCCCTCTCTACTTTTGAAATTTGCGTAAAAACGTGGTTTTTGGTGTATACTCCCTGAATTTGGGGAGGATGTCTACCTATAACTCCAACACCTATATGGGTAGGAGATTTTCACAAAAATATTATTAACGAGCTTATATTTTATCACAAAAAACACAATAAATAAACATATACATAAACCACACGACACGAAGACAAGCAAAATAAAAATTTGAAGACTTAAAAATAAAATAAAAATTATTTATTTTTAGCTTACTAGTTCATAATACCACTTTTTCGCTTCCATTTTTAACAAAACGGGTGTATTATATTATACCCTGTCTGAGTTTTATTATACCTCCTAAAAATGGACAAGGCTACCACCACCACAACAAAAACAAAAAAGTTTTCGGTCAAATAAAATTTTTTTGAGATAAATGAGTTTATAACTTTGGCCTAGATCTAAACACAAAACTAATAAGTAACCCAAAATAAGATCCACTAAACGAAGATTAAATACAAATCAGAATAGGATTCTCTAAAAACACTAAATTGAGCCGCCGGTTGATTATTAGGTAAGTTTGCAAAATAATTATGGCAGTGGTACAGTGGTTTGGTATATTAAGTAGCTAATTTTTGTGAGTCTAAATGTAAAATGAATGGCAGACCTGTGCACTGCCCCCCCCCCCGGGGTTAAAACGGGGGGGAAATTCCAAAACGGGGGTGCACGGGGGAACTTTTTTGAAAACGGGGGGGGGGGAATAAAACGGGGGGGGCAAGCAGGGGAGAAAGAAAAAAAAGAGAGAAAAAAAATAGAAAAAAAAAGAAAAAAGGAAAAAGGGACAAAAAAAGCGTAAATAAGGTAAAAATAGGTCTAAAATAGCTTAAAATACATTGAAATAGGTTAAAAAATGGAAAAAAATTCGCGCAACGACGGCGCCCCCATCATAGGTCAAAAATGGCGTCATATTTTTAGGGTACTTTTTCATTTTTTGGCGGGGGGGGGGGGGGGGGAATAAAACGGGGGGGGGCAAATCCTCCAATAAAACGGGGGGGGGGGGGGGCAATTCAGACCGTGCACAGGTCTGGAATGGTAACGTTTTATTAAAGTAAAATTTGAAGAAAAAAACGGTTATTATAATGAAAGAGACGAGGTATACATTATTCATTTTGTGATTCGTTTAGTTCATCGAGCACCCCTTGTCGCATAAACGACTAACTGTTAGTATTATGTTTTTTTATAGCAGTAGCAGAGGCTATGAATATTTCATATTACCGCTAAAACCCTGTATCAGCACTGTTGCTGGTATAGGGTTCTAGTCAATGTCCCCACCAATTGTCTATAATTCAGCCAAGCTGATATCCTTTAATTAGATTTATATTTAAAACATTACTTAAGCATTATATTTATACATGAGCATGGACCGACAAGCTAAAGGGGTGGCTACCCCGGGTAAATGGCCCTTTGAAAGCTAGGAGGGGGTCCAGGAGGGGTCCGTTGTCCGTACCCCCCTAGCTTTTTAGGGGGAGGATCGAACGAGGTAGACCAGTTTGAAATCCAAAGGGGGGGGGGGAGTCAGATGGGGTCTGGTTTCCACACAAAATCAAATTAAATTATTTATTTAAGTTTTTTAGCACTAATATAGAATTTCATATACTAAAATAGCCTATTTATGTATACAAAGAGTACAAAAGTATTGTTTTTACTACTAAACCATGTTTTTGACAGTAAATTTTGACTTAAATTCATACCCAAAATTTGGCTCGGAAAGCGGGGGGGGGGTAAGGGGGTCCATTTATAATTCTTCAGGGTACGGTGTCAAAATTTAAAATTTTGGGGGGAGGGGGGCTAGATTTTTTTAAGGGGGGGGTCCAAAATTTTGAGGCTGGGGGGTGGACCTGGACGCTGGACCCCAACCGTCCCCCCTCCCTATGCTCATAACTGACTAATTATATCAAGATCCTCCTGCAACCTGCATTGACGACTACAGCTAAACGCATTTGCATGGGGGCTCACCACGCCTTACTGAAAATATTCAAAATTCAAAACAAAATACATGTCTTCATCTTCGTTACTGGTATTTTGTTTTTAACTAAAAATATTTTAAAAGTCAAAACAAAATTAGACAGGAAAAATTAAATTTTGAAATGCAGTATGTAAAAAACTTATTCAACCATATTCCTCTGAATTTTTAAAAGCATTTGAGTAACATTGGACATTGTGCTGTTGCTGATGTTAAATTTAAAAGTGTTTTTTTTGGGGACTAGACATTGGGCTGGGTGGAAAATTAGATTTTCTAAATACTAAATTCATGCTAAAAAACTGCAATGCAAGGTAGTTAAATTCAGTAAACCAGGGGAAAACAGTAAAAATTTAAAAATTAAACAGCTGATACAAAAACAGAGACTAAACATTTATTAAAATTAAATTTTTTTTAACAAAATTTTGTCACGCTGTGTATATAAAAATAAATATATAAAATAGTGAGGTTTTTTAGTGAAAATGTAAAAAAAAACAAGTAAAATTAAAAATGATTTAATTAAAATCAGTTTGAAGTTGAATATCAATGAAAAAACAACAAATCCTTTTAACTTGAATATTTAAAACACCGGTGATTAAAATGTCAAGCAAAAAACTATAAAAAAACTATTTTAATTAGAGTTTCTTCATCCTGTACGCTCGATTTTATTACTTTCATTTATATAAGTTATATTTTTTTATGGATATATAAAAATGGTAACTTCCTTAATATTCCTACTATGCTTTAAAATCAAAATATCACAAAATAAAAAATATCCGAGTTTTAGCAGAAGCAGAACAACATATGAAGAATAATTAAAATTTGAAAACAACATAACGCGGTATATTCTACTCGTTCCAGTTTCAGCGGAATATGACCACTTTATATAAAAATAGCGATTAACATCAAAAGATAGTTGGCAACAAAAAATGGAGCTCTCCAGGAACGAAAAAGTGCGATCTTTTAATGCTAATTGCTGGATGGGATCGTTTTCTAATTTTAAAGAACGACGACGAAAAATTCCATCCATGTCAATTCGTTGCATCCATTGGAGGCTGTTCGTCTTCCAGCTGCTGTTGCTTAAAATCTTGAATTTCTCTCCAAATATAATCTAAAAATGTTTTTTTTCTTGGTTCAATCACTGCGTATATAATAAAAAATAATAAACGCTCTTCATTTACAAATTAACCAGACGACACCTGTGCACTACATACCTGTCCCCCTAAGAGGTTTAACAGGCCGGATGGGCATTTGCAAAACAGGGAGCAGGGGATCGGAGGGCATTTTTTTCAACCAAGATACACAAAAATGAGGTAAAAAAGTCAAAAAAGTTAAATTTAAGCATAGATCTAAATTGTTTAAATTGAGCAAAAATAGGTTAAAAACTATTTTAGCTTTAAGCAAAAAAAGATTATAATCTTATCTAATTTTATAAATTAAAAAGTATTACAAATTTGTTTACTTAATAATTAATTTTAAAAACAATTTATTTTATTTCCAACCTGCAACTGAAAAGATTTTAAAAATTTGTTTATGGATGTGGAAATTTTGATAAAGTAAATATTTCCACCTTTTTACCTTTTTGAAAAAGCCTAAGAACGGTTTGAGGAATAATTTTCCTGAGAAGAGTGCACACGCCAGACCTCTTATGCGGTCACAAAGTAGAAGTCCACTATTATTCTTAATGTTTCATATTTGAAATCATTAAAAATCTAGTGACTGGGAAAGAGAGAAGCCTCAGTGTAGCAATCGATTTAGACCCTTCTTTTCTGGGCATTCAAAATCCGGCTGGCATCTTTGTCCCTCTTTGCGGTGCCATTTTCAGATATCGTAGCAGAGCGTGGTTCACCACAACAATGCAGAGATGACTAATTTGGATCGTACATGGCTGTGGGGTAAGTCCCTTTGGTTGGCACAAGCATAGGTGTTTTTTTGGGGGGGGAAAGAGGGGTGCATCCCCCCCCCTAGAGCCAAAGACCCCCCCAGAAAAAATTCAGGCCCCCCCCTCCCCCCCCTACCGACCAATTTGGAAGTATTTTTTTATTTATTGTCAAAAACACTGGACTTTTTTAGTTAAAAACAGTGTTTAAAAAATGCACTTTTCTTAGGCCTAAATAGACTGTTTACAATACATAAAATTCAATATTAGACCTAAAAACACTTAAATTATTGAGTTAAAAAAATTTTGTTAAAAAATTGGACCCCCCTGACCGCCCCCCTAAATTTGAAATCTCGCACCCGGGGGTCGACACCCCCCTCCTAAAAAGCCAGGGGGGTCCGGACTTGCCCCACTAAAAAATTTTGGCCTTCCACCCGGGGGGCGGACTCCCTTTCTAGCGGACCCGACCAAAAACACCTATGGGCACAAGCAGCCAAGGTATATTGTGGATCCAGGCTGCGGCCCAATTAGCTGCCGTACCACCAGTTGGTGGGGGAGTGTCCTGCGCAAGAGTGCACACGCCGGACCTCTTATGCGGTATCAAAGTAAAAGTACACTAATGATGCACCTTGGCCCAGCTCAGATCCGGCTATTGCCTAAAGCTTAACTCCTATCGATCACTGCTTGACAATTCTGTGAAAAACGTGTGCCCTGACTGTGGCAAAAAACCGCACGACGTGCCGCACCTTTTCAATTGGCGTGCAAATCCAACCAACTTACAACTGGAAGATCTTTGGTCCAATCCGAAAGCAGTCAGCAACTTTCTGGATGTGACCTGATCCGGCAATCAACAACAACACTTGTTAATGTTGTTAATTGTTAATGTTAATGTTGTTAACATTAACAATTCACAATGTTAATGTTTCATATTTGAATTGAAACTATTATATAAAAAAATTAGTGACTGGGAAAGAGAGAAGGTCAAAAGCTGCATGGTGGAGCAATCGATTTAGACTTTCCTTTTCCGGTCCTTCGTCCTCCCTCTGCGGTGCCAGTTTTGGATATTAATTTCTCTCAGAATAATGGGATTTATGTTTCCACAATGATTTTTACCTTAAACTTCTCGTTTGCCCATAAAAATGTTATGGTAATGGCAGAAAGCCGCTTTTTGGAGCTCCGGAGCACCCCCAGAGCTCCGTCCTACTTATGGAATTGTTGCTGAATTGTCTATAACTTATTTACCCAAGTAAATTGTGAAAATGACAGAAGAAGACAAGTTAGGAGGAGGCGAAAACAATTGTATCCTCATAGTTAAAGACTACTTGTTCAACAATATTATAATAATAATCGTTATATTGTAACAATGCCAGCAAACTTTGCACTAGAGTTTTCACTGCATGCAGTTTTCATCTATTCCAAGGTCTCCGTTAAAGATTATTCAAGTCGCCTGAAACTTATCTTAACAGGAATGGTATCAACAGGAATCAAACTCAGGTATTTTATTTTGTTTTATATTTATATAAAAAATTTATATTTACTATTTTTAAAATAATTCTAATTAAAAGTTGTTTAATTTATTGTCTGCATGTCAACAAAAATGAACTAAACAAAAAATTTAGGTTGCTGTAATTTAAATTTAATTATTTAAACGTTATTTTTTTATACAATAGTTATTAATATTTAATAACAAATAGCTACATTTTTGGGTAGTAATGATTAATAATGAAGACGACTCCGTTGACGAAGTGCAACTTCAATTCCGCCGCTGTTTATACAGTGCCTATATCAAGCCAGGATAAAGTAGGAGGATTACAGAGGAACTTGTGGCAGTTTCTCTGTAAAAATTTTTTACGCGCGATGCCTGCAGCAAGCATTATCTACACAGATGATGTCGTCGTAAAACGGCTAGGAGAAAAGCGTGACGGAAATCCCTGAATTATTATTTGCTGACAAGCCTGTCGCAGTTCTGCCGCTCCTAATAAAGATCATGGATCCGAAGGTCAAAATGGAACAATTTCCTAGCAGCCAAAGGAACAGCAAAAATGGACTTATTTGAAGCAAGAATCTTTATAACAGAAGCAGAAAAAAGTGCAGCTTCATTATTTGTCTTGTCCATACGCGTCCGGAAAAGCACAGAAACGCGTATTTGTTAACTTTCTTATGTATTATGTATATTAATTAAAATTAAGATATTCTCATGTGACTTCTTTTACATTTTTGGTTTATTATCTTACTTTTTTAACATCGTACACGAGCAGCAAAGGTATTTCAGCAATACCAGTGGTACATGATTTTACACACAGATATGCAAAGGCCTAAGTATCCCGGTTACCAAGAAAAACAAATGGTCTTTTAGTTAAGAATTAACAAAACTCCTAACCAGGGGTTAAAGCTTTATTAGCCTTTATTTAAAACAAAATGTACATAAAATTGTTAAAATATTAATTAATCCCACTTGGACAAAGTTTTATAAGATTTCTCATTCACAAAAGTTAAAAATTGTTAAACGCATTGTTAAAATTTTTTTAAACAACGTGCTAACAAAAACGTAGCACCTCGTTAGCACGCGTTCAGTGGATCAGAGTTTAGATGGTGGTCAAGTCCGCTAGGCCTGGTCCCACCCCAAAGTAGAAGGCAAATATTGCTTTCATGGGTGGGGGGTTCCGCATCCCTCGCTATAACGAGAGGTTAGGCCGAACCGATTTTAAGCTTCAAGAGATGAAAGCTTCTCAAAATTTTTTGAAGGGGGGAAGGCGAGAGGGGATCCAAAATTTTGGTTCTAGGGGGTGGACCCCTCTGTACCCACCCAAACATATATGGGTGCCAGTGGTGTCGTATTTGTTATAGTTTAAAAGGATAAATCGGACGTCATTAGTTTTAACAAATTTAAAAATATTGTTGATCAGTATGTGAGTATACCTCTCCATTCGTTGACGGAAAGTTCTTCGTCGAACTCCTCAAGGGGATCTGCCGTGGGTTCGTCGTCGGGGTCGTGGTACTGTTTCAAGTAGGGATGTTCTAGACATTCCGTAGCGTTCGGTCTTTAATTAAAACAGAGAGTCATTTTAAACACGCACAAAACAATTAGCTAGCTAGCTCATTACCTTTTAAAGTGGGCGCTAACGGCTTAAAAAATATTTTTTATACAAATTTTACTATTAAGGTTAAATTTATTTGTTGATTTTAACTGATAATTAGTAATAATACGCAATTAAAAAAAACACAATTTTTTTATAATTATTAAATTCATTACATTCGACTCAACAATTTAAAATTCGAAACTTGGGATTAAGTTAATATTTGTGCAAGAAACTTACAAAATAGGTTAGCAGAACTGTGCACGGTCTGGAAATGCCGCCCCCGCTTTATTGAAGCATTCGCCCCCAACCCGCCAAAAAATGAAAAAGTATACCCTAAAATTATGACGCCATTTTTGACCTATAATGACGTCATCATCTTTTTTTAGTTTTTAGCCTATTTTATCGCATTTTAAGAAATTTTAAACCTATTTTTACGTTATTTTCGCTTTTTTTGTCCCTTTTCCCTTCTTTTTTTCTCTTTTTTTTTTCTTTCTCCTCTGCTTGCCTTCCCCCGTTTCAAAAAAGCTGCCCCCGTGCCCCCCCCTCCCCCAATAAAACCGCGGGGGGGGGCAGTGCACAGGCCTTTTTTAAATGAACATCAAATAACAAAAATAATCAAGATTTAAAAATAGTGTTTATTTAATTTTGAAAAACTTTGTTTTTTACCTATTTTCTGGGTCCAATTCCAACATTTTTTCCAACAAATCAATAGCTTCTGGCGAAGCACCCGCAAATACAACTTTGAAATCTTGTTTTTTCATATCTGGCAAGCTTCGAATGTAGTTCCTGAGAAAGAAATAAAGTTTATAAAAAAACCGGGCATTTCTGACACGAACAGCAAGGTTTGAACGTTTTAATAAAATGCTATTATAAAACTGCTGTTGATAATAAACAAGCCAATATTAGCAAAGTCACTTAAAATGTTGCCGAATGAATAGCTCGATAGCATAATACTAGAAGCCACTGATATTAATAAGGCTGGGTCACACCAAAATAGAAAGTGGGACGGGACCGCGTTTAGCGTGCGTTTATACACTGTTGTCACTTGTGACTCCAGTGTGAACTAGGCCTAAAGTCGCAAATCAAATTTTTATCGATTATTCAAAAGTCGATACTCTGGCGTACTGGCGATTATAGAAAACATCCTTTTTTAGAATTGATATATAGCTCGTAAATTATACAGAAGAAATTGGTCCATGGTCACGCACGCTAAAATCAAAAAGCGCAAAAGCCTTCACCAATGTAATAACATTACAAGATTAAGACAAAAATCATAGATAGTATTTAAAAAAAATTCATTTTTTAATTCATTTAAATTTCATTTTTTAATTTTAAGTCGCTTTTTTAATTTATTTTTTTGATGAAAATTTATTACTTGTAGAGATATGTTTTAATGTTTTTTTGGGTTCTTGTAAAAAACACAAACAAAAGTACACGGCAAAGATTTATTTGGGCTGAAAAAAAAAACACAAAGAATTTGGCATTTAGCGCTTGAATGTTTTCTTTGATATAAAATTCTTTGCTAAAAACACGAATTTTTTTGGAGAGGGTGGGGTGAAATTTTTTTATTTGGGGAAAATTTTTCATACACAAAAGCAAAATAAAGATGATCATTTTTAAAATCAACGAAACATAATATAATAATAAATACCTATTTTTCAGATTCATAAATTTTGCTCCGTTGTGTCCTTTTGACAAAACGTCCCTTGGAAAAAGTTCAAAGGACTATTTCAGAAAAGCCAAAACGTCCTTTGGACAAGCCAAAACGGCTTTTGGACGTTTTGCTTTGGACGAAGTATGACTGCTACTTGAAATTTGTCCTTTGGACAAAGTCCAAAGGAAAAAGTCCAAAGGACAAAATCCAAAGGGAAAAGTCCAAAGTACTAACAAGTATAAACACGTTGTCCTTTGGACAAAGTCCAAAGGACGTTTTGACGCAGTTTTTGTTCTTTGGGCTTTGTCCAAAGCACGTTTTGTTATAAGTATGAATCAGCCTTTGAAGTTTTTTATCATTTAATGCGCTCTTACAAAAGTAATGTTGTTAAGAATACATAGCAAACAATGATTGTAACACTCCTATCAGAGACATTTTCTTTTTTTGAGAATTAAGATGATGTCAAACCACGTGATAAGAATAAAAATACAATTTAAAATACAATACACATTTTTATTTATGTATTCTTCTTGTTTATGTATAACCTGGCTTCTTCGGATTCTATTTTGGCCAAAAGATCTTCTGATGGTTTTCCAACTATTTTCATTATTCGAGTCAACTGATCCAAATCTTTACAAAAAATATTATTGTAATTGCAGGAAAATAATTGTTATTTTAAAGAATAGTAAGGTTTTAAGTTTTAAACTTTGTGTTTCCTAAAATTGGCAAATTTTTCTAAGTGAACACATTAAAAATAGCTGCTAACAAACCGCCTATTTATGCGTAAGAAATAAAAAATTTTGTTCGTAAGGTCAGTAATTATGGAATGTTTTCATAAGAAGTAAAAACGTTTTGTAAGAAAGTTTTTGCTGCCCGATAAAAAGTAAGCGATTTTATTTATTAGATGAAAAAACTGTCAAACTTACGGTCGTTTCCGGGAAAGAGGGTTTTCGTTGTTATTAATTCTGCCATGATACAACCCACACTCCAGATGTCAACTAAAAATAAATACTAAAATTTAAAATTTGATGTCAGCTTGCGTCATGATTAGGGAAGCTAATAGAAACCAATTAAAATGTTTAAAATTTAATAAAAAATTATTGTTGTTTCGTTAGTTTCGTTTTTTAAGACGAAGGAAATTTAAATAGAGTAGTGTGCGGTGAGTTTAAATAACTGAAAATTTTACAAAACTATTTATTTTGAGATAATTATAAGATTTTTAATAATATAAAAACCTCGCAATGTCTTTGGTTCTTGCTCGTTGATAATGTTTATATATTTCGTACCGGTTTGTGAGTATTTCATCCAATTCAGCATAATTTCAGGGGCCCGGTACCAGCGGGTAGCCACGTATCCGGTCATTTCATCGTTGGATTGGCGGGCGAGGCCAAAATCTAATATTTTCAACTCGCAGTCCTCGTTTACCGCAATATTACCAGGTTTCAGATCCTATAATTTAAAATTTTATTTTGCCGAAAAAGTCCAGAAATAGGTGGTATGACAGAGGTCTGCAAAAAGGGGATTTGAATGAAAATAGCATATTTATATTTAATTATATCATCAAGAACGATAGGGTGGAATTTTAAAAAAAATAATAATGAATTAGACTTGTGCACGGCCCGAAAATGTCCAACCGCCGCCCGAAAATGAAAAAATACTAAAAAAATATGCGCCATTTTGACCTATTTTCACGACATTTTTGCAGTTTTCTGATTTTATTTAGTATAATAAAATAATACTCGTATTTTTTTATATTAATTTAAAAATAATTTTTACTCTATCTAATGTCATAAGAGATAAGCATTTTTACATATATGAAAAAAATTTCAGTATGTTGTTTTTAAGCTATTTTAAATCTATTTTTATTCCAATTTCGTATATTTGTGCTTTTTTCCTCTTTCTCTCTAGCTTTTTTCCCTGTAGGCTTCTCCCTATTTTTAAAAAAATTTGCCCCCCACCTCCAAACCCGGGGGCTATGCACATTTGTGCATTGATGAATAAAATAAAAAAATAATAAACATAAGAAAATAATAATCTGTTCTTAACAAAATACATTTAGATTTCATTAATTTTAGAGGCAGAATAGGTTTTTCTTTAAATATTATTCAAAGACGCTACATGAAAAAATTAAAGTTAAAGTTATAATTAAATTAGGTTTTCTGTAATTTGTGCTGCATAAAAAAACCTTTATCTATTTAACTTTTGAACGTTTTAGCCTTAACAGGAAATTGAACACCGTATAAAAGCTGTATTTTTTTAAAACAAATAATAAAACAAAATAACACTGAATAAAACACTTACTCTATGAATCACACCGGCGGAATGAATGTACTAAAATAATATAAATAATTTTATAACAAAAGAAATAATATAAACTTTTTTTAATACTAAAAAATTTAAAAAAAAAAACTTGTTACAATAATTCTTTCAAAAAGCACAATGGTAAAACAAATTTTACTGGAAGATTTTAATAAACACGTAACAAAAATGGTTGCTTTAATCGCCAAGAAAATTGATCATATTTTTCAGCACGGCGGCTATTTTTTTGTACAGCTCTTATTGAGACTTACAAAAAAATACTAAGGCGTATACTTTTGTAAAAGTGAAGAGGAATTTTTTAGAAAGGCATTCACTCTTTCATTAACGCCGGTTTGATAATACTATAATTAATTATTATAGATACCCTACCTATCCTTGCTTGGGAGGAAATTTACACCAGGCATAAAATTGGGATAAAATCGGCAAGGAGTTCATATTTCAAGGATTAATGTCGAGAGCTGTTTAGTTAGAAGAGGGCGGGACTGGGTATGATTTTTTAATAGGTCAAGACAGGGGGAGGGGGTAAAAGAAATTATTTTAAAATCTCTAAAAATGCTTTAAAAATGCCGATCAAAATACTTTAAAATGATAAAAAACTGAATTGGGAGAAATATATTTGAGACTCGTGATTCGTGAACAGACATTTATCCCATGTGTTGAATTTACCAAACAAATTTCAGAATTTTTTAGGATTAATAGAAAGGGGGGTGTAAGACGGAAGATGCGAGGGTCTTAGGGGTACGCCGAAAATTGGAGAGACTTAAGGGGGATGGAAGGAGAATATAACTTCTTCTTTTATAATTCACCGGCAAGTCAATTCGGAATAAAGGAACGGTTTAAATCCAAGTTAGAAGCATGAATGAACATGAAGTTATAATCGGACGGATCGATGTTTATAGGTTCATCCTAAAGCTTCGAAATTTTTGTCACCCCTCAGCCTCTTCCTAAATATGTTTGAATAATAATTTTGAATAATAAATAATAATAATAATAGGAACTCTTTCACTTCGATTTGAAATGTTGTCACCCTGAATCTCTTCTAGAGTTTTAAAACTGATCCCACATCTCTCAATAAAGATGATTATTACTTATTTTATCCTAAATATTTTATCACCAAAAACGTGACTTTTTAACACAAATCGGTATTTTTACACCTGTCATTGTCATACCTACTAAATAGCATATATTACGGTATCTGACTTAATTTTGGTCAGGCCTTAATTTCGGCCATCAATTTAGGGTGTTAGAAAATTGGCTTATTTTTAAAACACAAAAGTAACTGGATTAATGTTGGAATTGTTTTTTGTTTAAAGTTTTTTTATTTTTGTTATTCTACATTATCAACATTTTTATACAAAAAGTGAATTTTTTGTGATTTTCTTAATTTTTGCTTTGTGTTTAAACTGCATCAAATTTATTACGAAGCAATATATAACCTTAAAATATTTTCGATTTAAGGCTCAAAGTTGTTAATTTTCATGTTTTGATATTTTTTTCAAAATCACTGTGCAATGCGTTTAACTAACTGCGCATTTTAAGATTCCGTTAATTTCGGCCACCTTAAAATTTTGGTGAAAGAACCTGCCGTTTTTCGCTGTTTTTAAATATCATCGTACTACCGTATTTATAAAGAAGCTTTTTTGCTCGTTTGACTTTTTTGACGTTTTTTAAGCCAAAAATAAAAATTAAACAAAAATACAAGTTGTAAGAACAATACCTAAGAATAAACTTGCAACCTTTAAAAAATTTTATTGTTCGTTTTGGCAATAGTTATAGCCAGTTTTTTCTAGGTGGCCGAAGTTAATGGCTCGCGCCTTAATTTCGGCCACTATAAAAAAACAACTTTAAACCTCCACTGATCTTTAAGTGTAACAGAAATTTGAAAATTTTGCACTGGAATAACAAAAATAGCTATCGTTTGATCTTTAGACCAGATTTTATGTCGATTGGAAGAATCAGAAAAAACTTATCCAAAAAAATAAAAAAGGTGGCCGAAATTAAGTCATTTACCCTAATTAATAAAATCTGGTATTATCCTCTAAAAAATAAAATTGATGGTTTAAAAATGTTTTGTTT